>PVKP010008540.1:0-72095 GCA_004027715.1 Plecturocebus donacophilus | reverse complement strand
GTAATCATGTTTCTCTTTGTCAAATGTAGTGATTGGGGTTGTAAATTCAAACTGACTAATCATTTGGATTTTCTTTTGGATTTAATACTGTTTTCCTCCAAGAAACACGTAGGAAATACATTCAAAACTGTTTGCTAGTTATCCCGAGAGCTGCTCCTGCAGTCCAGTTCACCTGTTTTAGTTAGAAATTTTCCCAAGGTCCAGTTTAGGAAACTCTTTGATGTTTGCAAGAATTGTTGTATTTTTTACCTCTTGGATAGGATGATGTATGATTCTTATTTCCTGCTTTACTCTGATAACCAGGGAGCTTACAACCATGCTCTAAAGTGCTCAATTTCAGCAACTATTACATGGAAATCATAGCACTGAAAAATATAGTAACAGAATAAAAAAAGAATCCTCACTGGATGGGCTGGATAGTAGAAAAAGGATTACAGAGGATGGAATCAGTGATTTTGAGAGCAATAGAGTTTACACAATGTGAACAACAGAAAGAAAACAGACTTAAAAAAAAGAAAAAAAGAACCAAACTTCAGGGACTTATGGGATAAAAACAGAAGATCCAACATGTGTATTATCAGAGTCCCAGAGGTGACTCTTTTAATTTTATAGCTGCACATGAATCTATAATAAAAATTTCAATTATAACAAACTGCAAGCCCATTGTAATAAAATCCAAATAATTGAGAAATAAATAAAGTAAGCACTGAAAGCTCTCACTCCTCACCCTGCCTGATCCCACTCCTCAAGTGTAACCACCACCAACTACTGTTTGGTGAGTAGGTTCCGGATCTATTTCTATGCATATGCAAACATATAATTTGTGTATATGCAAACATATAGATTTGTGTAAGCATATTTTTACAATATCTCCCTCATTTTATAAATGAGATCAACGTCAGTCATGTAATTTGCATTTTCACCAAATATATAACAGAACATCTATCTACATCAGCACATAGAGATATCTCATTTTAAAATAGTTCTAAAACATTTCATAACTTTTATATAGAGTAATTCTCATACTAATGGACATTTAAATTGTTTCCAATTTTTTGATGTTTCAAACAATACTAAAAGTGACATCTAGCTCTTCTTGTAACATTGAGATTTTTCTTTTCTGGAGTTTTTCTTTTTCCTATTATTTAATAAATGTAGCCATTCCAAATCTCTTAGTGAGGCCTCTGTTTTTCATTCCTATCATGTTTGTCCTCCTTTTGGAACTAACCTATTTTCTTTCTTCTTCTTTTTTTTTTTTTTTTAGCAAAACAAGTTTTTTTTTTTTTTTTTAAGTTCAAAGGTACATGTGCAGGATGTGCAGGTTTGTTACACAGAACGTGTGCCGTGGTGTTCTAATTACATCTGTACAGATCATCCTATCACCAAGGTATTAATCCTAGCATCCATTAGCTATTCTTCCTGATGCTCTCCCTCCTCCCCTAGCAACCCTCTGACAGGCCCCAGGTTGTGTTGTTTCCCTCCACGTGTCCATGTGTTCTCATTGTTTGGCTCTTACTTATAAGTGAGAACATACACTGTCTGGTTTTCTGCTCCTGCCTTAGTTTGCTGAGAAAAATGGCCTCCAGCTCCATCCATGTTCATGCAAAGGACATGATCTCTTGGAACTAACCAATTTTTAAAGTTTTACCTACTCATATCTGTTACACTACAAGTTCCTCGAGGGCAGAGGTCATATTGTTGTTTAACCTCTGGTTCCCCTGTCTAGCACATAGTCTAAAAAGTTATTAAATTGAACTGACTCTAAATCTAGATCAAGTCTCTGTGAGTCTCATCTTTGTATTCCTTTCTCCTGTGTGTATTTTGCTATTTATGTAACCAGATATAGAGAATCTTCACTTGATGTCAAAGACAACTCATCTGTAACACTTAAAAACTAAACCACTGCCCAATCAACATGTCACCAACCTAGCCATTTCTTCTTTCACAAATAATTTAAGATTTGTTTGCTCATCTCCATTTTATAGTACAATGTTTTCACCTGATACCTTAACATCACTGCGCTTCCAACTCTCTCTGCCAATCCAGCTTCCAAAAGACTGTTACATTATCCTTTCCAACATGATTTTCCTCCAAAATCTCCTAACTACATTCTAACTAGAAACCATTAAAGTGAAATTAAACTGCCCTATCCAACTTGAAGTATTTCCATCATTCTCCTCCTCTCCCTCTCTGCTGTTTGCAACCTTGCTCTTTTGCCCGTTGTTGTGTTTGAAACACATCCTCTTCTCTTCTCTATCACTCCTTGAACACTGCTTACTTTGAATTTGTTACTTGCAGTCATCCCTGAGAAATCCCATATCACTCTGATTTACTCTTGCACTAACATTCATATACTACTGAATGTGTTCTTGTATATTACTTCATATTTATTTGTATGCTGTCCCCTTATAATTAGTCTGAAAGCCCAACACATCAGAGAAACTCTTTGACTCCACAAGTTGGCAGGTACTCAAAATACGGCTTTAGAATGAATGAATGAATGAATGATGGCTGAATAGAGCTAGTTATATTTTTAAAACAATGGTAGGATAGGTCTATGAAATGATATGAAGAAACATGTTTTTTTTTCTTAAATGGAGAATTAAACATGGTTTGGAATTATTAGCCACCGTTCATCAGAATGGATTTCAATTCTTAATAACAGGTTTTCATATTCAGTTGTGGACATTTTGTCATGTCTAGAAATGACAAAGTCTTCAATCATGGGAAGGAATCTTAATTTGAGGAGAAAAAGCCACTCCAAAACTTGTTTCTGATTTTAAAAATGTTAAAATAGAAATGGACAGAGTGATTAATAAGAAATCACTCCAATGTTAAGAAAATTGCTGAAATTCTGTGTATTTTATGTTTTTTGTCTTGTTTCTAGACTCATATGAGACTGCTGTGTTTTTTGGCTGACACAGAGATCTCATAGAAGAGACGGTCTCCCTTACTCAGCAGCAACTGCTAAGTATACCAGATTGTCATGGCAATGACTATGGACAAGGGCGAACACAATATGGAATGTTTGTTCTGTTCTTGTTGCTACATATGTTGCATTTTTTTCATTTTATAAACAGAATTAATTACAAGTCTCCTCTCTTCTGTATTCTCACCAATGGGATAAATCTCTATTATTCTACTTAGTCCCTTTCATGGACTTTCCATTAGTCCCAAAAAGAAAAAGTTCAGCCCCAAACCTTGTTACCCCAGGCTTTTTGTGGCTCATTATTTCAGGTTATTAAGAACTAATCACATTAAGTTCTGAAGGTAGACTGAATACTTACATGGAAAAGAATAAGATATTCTGAATATTCTAATAACATCAAATGCTATAAATTATACTGTCCAAGAAAAGGTTCTCAAGAATGAGAAGTCTCACAAAACAAAGCATTAATTAATTAAATATACTTACTGCTAGTGGGTATTAGAACAATTTATTTCTTATTTATTTTATTTTTTTGAGACTGTGTTTCACTCCTGTTGCCCAGGCTGGAGTGCAATGGTGCGATCTCAGTGCGCTGCAACCTCTGTCTCCCAGGTTCAAGCAATTCTCCTGCCTCAGCCTCCCAAGTAGCTGGAATTACAGGCATGTGCCACCACACCCGGCTAATTTTTTGTACTTTTAGTAGAGATGGGGTTTCACCATGTTGGCCAGGCTGGTTTCTAACTCTTGACCTCAGGTGATCCACCTGCCTTGGCCTCCCAAAGTGCTGGGATTACAGGTGTGAGCCACCAAGCCTGGCCACCAGAACAATTTAGTTCTAGCAAAAAAAAACAAAAAAAAAACAGATAACAGAGGCTGGGTGCGGTGGCTCATGCTTGTAATCCCAGCACTTTGGGAGGCTGTGGCGGGTGGATCACTTGAGGTCAGGAGTTCGTGACCAGCCTGGCCCGCATGGTGAAACCCCCTCTCCTCTAAAATACAAAAATTAGCTGGGTGTGGTGGTATATGCCTGTAATCCTAGCTACTCAGGAGGCTATGGCAGGAGAATTGCTTGAACCGGAGTGGTGGAGGCTGCAGTGAGCTGAGATCGTGCCACTGCACTCCAGCTGGGGAGACTGAGTGAGACTCTGTCTGCAAAAAAAAAAAAAAAAAAAAAAAAAGAAGGATAGATAATAGAGAATAACCAACTACTTTAGACAGTGTATTTAATGAGAGATCATTTTAACAAAATTGGCTTCCTTTAGAGAGGTAAGTAAAACCTCTCTTCCTTTAGAGAGGTAAGTAAGGTAGAAAAGAGCTATTCAAAACCAATAATAAATTAATGTATGACTAATTTTAAATGCATATTTTTATCAGAATAATTGAAGTAAAATAGCTAACATGAGCTTTAAAGCTTAGTTGAAAGAGGGTTCAAACCCTAGTTCTGATATTTAGTATCTGCACTCGAGGGCAAACTACCAAACCAATCTGAAACTTAATTTCCTCATCTGTAGTAATCTGTCTAGTAACATTCACTTCAAGGAACAGTTGAGGGGATTAAGTGAAATGATGTATGTGAAACAATTTACAGTGCCAGGCAAACAGTAAATACACAATTAAGAAAGACTATTATTATTATCATCATAATTGTTATTTTATTCTTCATTTACTAAGCTGGAAATTTAAGAATCTTCTAGTGAGTTTTATAGCTACCATAATTGGTTAAAAACTAAAGTTTGCTATACTTTATAATCAGTTATTTATAATAAATTTAATGCATCAGTTTTGAGGTTTTAATGTTTACCTTGAATTATAAATAGAGGCATCTAAAGTATCAACAGATACATATGCAAATCACAGTGAGCACTCAGTAAATGGCCACTTTTATTTATAACACAGTTACAAATATGATTTAAAGTAAAACTTTTATTTGTGTAAAAAGGCACACATGTCCATTACAGAGTTTTTCTTCTCAGGATTGTATCTCTAATTTTGTCAAATGCCACCATTAATCTAGCCACCAAGCCACGATTAACCTAGTCACCCTCATATCAATCATCAGTCCTTGACCCAACTGCTAATTACCACCAAATGTATCTTTCTTTTCCTGATAAAGATGTTCATCCTTCCTTCTCATATTGTTTATAACATTGTACCAAGTCACCTTCCTAGAAAAGTGACAACTGAAATTACGGAAGTAAACTGTCATTTTCCCCTTCTCTTAGGAGTTACCTCAAAACATAATCTAGAAATAGAAGTACAAACATCATCTTTCAGAACAGTAAGATATCAAAAACCTTAAATCGCACAAGAGGTGAAAAAGCTGCCATATCCGATAATGAAGACCAAATAGATGTGCAGGTAGAAAAGGACACAGGACACCCTTAGATTTTTCAGAGAGGGCCAGCAGAAGGTTCCCTAAGGGGAAGGGTACTCCTTGAGTGCAAGGCTAAAAATCTGTTCTTAGCAGAGAATCAACAGGGACTGCAGGTTGCTGGTGCTAAGAGTTTCCCTGTGCCTGTGATATGGATAGGAGACAGGAAAATACTGGTTAGAACAGGATGGTGTCCCTGGCGAGGACTCCACCTTCAAGCATGGACCTGTGGCCCAAAGAGAGAACTATCCCTGTTTTCCTACTCAAATGTTGTCTTTTGGCCTGCCCTGCTCTCTATCCTGTGCCCATAAGAACCTCAGACCCTAGACTCAGTGGACACACACACAGATATTGAGAGAGAGAGAGAGAGAGAGAGAGAGAGTGAGAGAGAGAGAGAGAGAGAAGAGAGAGAGAAGCATCTGAACATCAAAGGAGAAGAAGCAGCTGGATGTTGGAGACTACCGTTAGAGAGGAGTCCGGCTGGGAATGGTCAAACTCCAGGGAAAGATTATCTTCCTTCTCCACCCTCTTTCCAGCTCCCTTTCCCACTGAGAGCCACTACCACCACTCAATAAAGTCCTCCACAGTTACCATCCTTTATCATTCATGTGATCTGATTCTTCCTGGATGCCAGATAAGAACTTGGGTATTGAGAGGGCAGGATATAAAAAGCTGTCACCCCGACCCTCTACTGAGCTTGTTAACCTTAGCCATCCATAGATGGCAAATGCTAAAAGAGCACCAATTGTAACACACGCCCTCTGGCACTCTGGGGGTCACAGACACCTCCTCCTGGATGGCAGAGCTAAAAGAACATTGTAATGCGCTTGAATACTGCTGTGGGGCCTGCAGAGCCTGCTCCCCCAAGAGAGAAGCAAGCAGCTTGTTCCAGTGTTCATTCACTCCAGTTCCCACACCTGTTGGCTTGTGTGCTCCCTCCCATAAGGGATTGAGCACAGTGGCTGAGTAAAGGAGCCACCCCTATCGTAAGTCTCATGAAGAGTTCAAGGGAATTCTCCTATTTCACCTGTTTGAGTCTTGAGGAACAGAGCATGAAGTACTAAGGAAACAATCAGAAAGAGAAGCCATATTTTTAGCAAGAAATAATTGTATTTTCCAGGACTACTCAAGTACATTGGCTAGTACAAGAAATAATTTTCTTTTGGCTATGCAATTCACTAATATGTTCATGGAATAAAGTGGCACTGGAAGTTGAATTTCCCATATATATCTTTAAATAAAGGTAACCTTTTAAAAGGTTTTAGAAACCAGAAGGATTTAAATCAAATTTCATGACAATATATTTTCTTTTTTGAAAATGGAAACTGTATCATGCTTTCTAAATGAAAAACTTTACTCCAATATTCAGTATCATGTATATATTAATTTACAATGCCATTTTATTTAGCCAAATGCTCATACATACTATAGAGAACAGTATGCATTTAAGGAGCAGAACTAAGACATTATTATTTTTTTTTTGAGATGGAGTCTTGCTCTTGTTGCCCAGGTTGGAATGCAATGGTACAAAGTCGGCTCACTGCAACCTCCACCTCCCAGTTCAAGCAATTCTCCTGCCTCAGCTTCCTCAGTAGCTGAGATTACAGGCATGTGCCACTGCATCCGGTCAGTTTTTGTGTTTTTAGTAGAGACGGGGTTTCTCCATATTGATCAGGTTGGTCTTGAACTCTCAATCTCAGGTCATCGCCCACCGTGGCCTTCCAAAATGCTGGTATTACAGGTGTTAGCCACCACACCTGGCCTAATTGTTCATTTTTAGGCATAGAGTTTCTTCAGTATTTATTCTAATTTTCTTTTACATCTTGTAGTATGAATATTTTTTGAAAGTTATGCAGACTTAAAAGCTAGTGCATATTTAGTACATTTTAGATTTGGGAAGTATTAAAATGAGGTACAATTTCACCATTTAAATTAAAGAAATTAGTGGTTATATCTTTGTTGCATTTATGGTACCAGTAAGTAATAAATGCCTTGTACTGACTGTTTTCATTTGCCAATTGGGTTCTCAGTAATCAATCCACACCAACTAGAGGTTTTAAGGAGGTCTACTCTGTCCTTGAGTATCAATTACCTTTAGGAAGGATGTCAGGCAGACCAGCTTTATATTCAAAACAATCTTTAACAAAAAATTGTGGTATAGCTCAAGGGTCCATTTAATTGGTATTATTTTTTACAGTATATTATTTAAAATGTAAAAATTCAGGACAACAGCAAAATCTCTTACCTAGTTAGAATTTTTGGCCTCAAAAAGAATATCCTTACCTGAAGTCAGGAGTTCATTTGATGGAGAAGAGCTGAGCATTTCATGCGCCAGACAGACTTTGTACAAGATACTGGAATATATTTATAATTAATGAGAACAGGAGATGCACCCCTCAAGGAATCTAAATTCTAATCAAGGAGAGAGGCTGCTCCCCTCATCACCTTCTATGACGTTAGAGATAAGGAAAAGTCCATTGTTCAACAAATTGTATCTATTACTATTAACAATGTCTGAAATTCCTTAAGGCTGGAACCTTTTCTAGGTATAAGTAGTACCATCTTAGCAAGGTACTTAGTTCACAGTAGGTTCATCCTAAATATTATTTGATGGATGGATAGTTAGACGGATAAGTGAAAATTCCCTTTTTGGGTTTCATTTTGGAAAAGCAGAATCTCTTTCAAAATGTATAAACCCTTGGGGACATAACACATTAAGATATTAGCAAAAATTTACACATTACTGTGATTTAATCTAAAAATATAAACATTTATGTGTGTATCTCCTATTCTTTTGGGCCTAATTAACAGATCACTAAGAGAATGTAAGTTCAGCTGGTTAAAGGAAGATCAGGAGGGGAAAATCTTGCAATGCAATGAGTGTATACAGAGGTTAAGAATTATGTGAAATATCAAACAAAAGTATGTTTTGGGCACCTGGGCTAGAGGTAAAAGGCTAATGCCAAAAAGAGGGTAAATAATAAATAAAAGTGCAACTGCGCAGTGCCTGCTATGGAAAAACTTCCTCCATTTCACATATGGTGAAGGCTGGTTCTTAAAATAAGGATTAGGTCTGCAACAGGGTATGCTTTTAAAACGGCCTCCGGCTGAGAGTCCTGGGCTCTGGCACAGGAGAAGACAAGAGCTCTTTCTACGACCTTGAGTAGGAGCTGGGGATATGAAGCTGCCACCAACTTCACTGCAACCCAAATGCAGCCCCAAACACCAGGGATCATGTATACCAGACTATTCACCTTGATTTTAGAGTTGTAAATGGAAACGTGAAGACAAACGCTGTTTCCATTTCTAGTTGAGTCTTTCTAGACTCCATGAATACAGGTTCACATTCAGATTAAATCACTGTTCTCCTTTGCAACATATGTGACTCAGGAGCTGGGAAGTAACATCTAATGGAATACCTCTTTCGATTATTCTCACTTCCTCAGTGAAGTGTTGCCTGACTTTTCTAGGCAGAATTAGTGGCTTCCTCTTTTGGTTTTCACTTACTATGTTGTACTGTAATGACTAGGGAGCACTCTGAGGCAAGAGTCTCAAAAGAAGTTATATCAATACATGTGTAGAAGGATAATATTTGAAGTATTAATCAATTTATTTAATGTGCTCCCTCTCTTGGTATTTCCTATTTTGCATATCCATTCCTCCCTTGCTCCACAGCAACAAAGGAAAGGATATTCTCTAGTCTTTGCCCTTAAGGTAGGGTTATTAAACAGCAATGCCAGGAGAAGACAAACAATTATTTATTTCTACTTTAAAATTCTGAGGCTGAGTTCTAAACAACAGTTTTGAAGAGTAATACCCAATAGGTTTTTCTCAACACTCTTCCTAACCCTCCCAAATTCCCACACCCCCAAAAAACACTAAAAAATATGTGGGCTGGGAAACGTGAATTGAAGAGTGTATTAATACTCTTGATTGGACACCCAAGGCTAAAAACTGGGAAAAACAGGGTGGCAGAGAATCAGTCTGATGGAAGAGTGACCATGGCCTGTGCCTTTTCCTTTAATACCCAAGGAGGCAGCAGCTTTGCAGGCACTCCTGTGGCCACCATGGCATGGGGACAATTGAGGAACATAAATAGCCTGGGTCAGGGAGGACTAAAAGCAAGCTTGCTGTTTTCTGAGGTCTATGCAAACAGGAGAGCAACCACATTTTCCAAGCCCCGACACAAGATAAAGGAGTTACTTGATAGAGCCAGCATGACATAGGTGGTGCTGTGTCACGCTGAGGAACCCCTGCAGTGTACACTGGCATGAATCATGCAACCTATGGACAGATGGGAACTTAAGAGAAGACACCAACACTATGAGGTGATCACTAAGGATCAGGCAGGACAATATTCTTTTTAGAGGATGCCAATGTGGCCATATGCCAGTTGAGACCAAGACATCTTCCTTGATTCTCCTAAGTGTTCTTAGAACTTAAGTTGAGTTAAAAAGAAACACACATTAGTAATAGCAGCAAAAATGTATACAGGATAGCACTTATATGAATCAGGAACTCCTCTAAGACCAGTGGTTAGATTAAATCATTTCATCCTTACAACTCTACAAGGTTAAGTATCATTCTTCTACTTAATTTACAGAAGGAGAAACTAAAGCTTAGTGAGGGTCAGCAACTTGCCCACATTGCTTAAGGTGTTCAGTGGCAAAGGTCAGAACTGGGATTCAAACCAGGCAATCTTGCTGCACAGAATGTGCTCAAACACTACAATCTGGTGTATGTGGGCACTGGGGATGCCAACTTCCTTACGCCTTGTAAATATGTGTTGGGGACAACTAAGTGAGTGAATGGTTAGGGCTTGGGTTCCTTGTATTTGGTGCTACAGTTCAAGTTTATTTATCATGGTTCTTATGCTAAATTAAAAACGTGAATTCTTTCATCTTTCAGATGCCCTTTAAGGGTCTCAGTACTTGAATATGTTTTTGAATAAATGACTTATATATAAAATATCTTAGGTTAGGGAATGAGTGTGGCTTGCTTTTACTGTAATTTAACTTAAGACATTCCTACTGATTCACCTTTCCCAAGCCCAAATTTTATTTTGAGATATTCTGTTTTATTTTTCTTTACCTCTTATTTACACCATTTGCTGTAATTATCTTAGTCAATCTTAGTGTTTTTAATCCTTACATATCTAAATAATCCACATATTAAAGACTTTCTAGTTCCTACTCTATCTCCTAAACAATTTAAAATAATATATGATTGATTCCTCAATGTAATAAATTTACATTAATTTAATATAATAATTTTTAATGTAATAATTCATAGAACTGATTGGTGATAATCATGAAGCTAAAATACGAAAAAGTTTAAACATATAAAGCTTTGTTTTATTTAACTCCCAAAGAAGTGTGGTCAATATAAACAGACTCAAGGAGGCAGGTTTATGAAAGACAGAAAGGGACATACAGGATAAGTCCCTTTTCCAAAACACCCATTTCCTCCAATCACCAGCCTTCAAATGTCATGGCAACGAAAGCATGAGTGGTCCTTACAGAATGATGATGATTAGGCAGACATGGAGGAGGAAGGACAGCATTGTAGGTAAGGAGCAGAACATGAATAAACACACTGAGTTGGAAAAAAATACCCTACTTCTTGGTTGGAGATACCCACACATGTATACATGCATATATGTACACACATATATACACACATGTACATGTATATGTATATTTTTCAAGAACATAGTCAAATCTTGAGATTTGATTAGAAAAGTGAGATGTGGCTATATTGCAGAACAGGAGTTGCCAAGTGATTGTCATCTTTCATAAAGTTCAGTATGGCTGCATGCCCCTTACAGAGTAAGGGTGCTCTCCAGTTTATCATAGTTCCCACCTAGTCCCTTTCTCTCACTACCAGCCTGGTTCTTGCAAGCCTGTGAATCTATTACCCTTATTCTCAACCCTGTGTGTTGCAAATCTTACAGAATTGTTAAAAATACCAATACTTGGGTTTTATCTCAGACCAACTGAATCAGAATCTCTCAGCATAAGGGGCTTGCATGTGGATATTTTCTATGTGCAGCCAGGGTTAAGCACCACTGTCCTATCAGGTCTTATCTGCTAGATTACAGTAATTCCTTAAAAAAATGTTTTTCTCCTGCAACCAGTAGTTCCCAATCCTGGCTGCATAGTAGAGTTGTCCAGGATGTTTTTTTAAAAAAGGATTTTTTCCTGCTCTCAGAAATTCTAGCTTAATTGGTATAAGGTAGACAGACATTCTTAATTTGGAAAAAAATTCCTCATATTAATGAGCAGCCAGGGTTGAGACCACTGATAAAGAGAGTGAAAGTCACAGAAGAACTCCGAACAAAATGACATGAAGAAAGTAGTGGGTTGGGATAGTTACCCTAGGTATGAACTGGCGGGTGCCAAGGTCAGAGAAGAGAAAATTAGAAGGCTATCAAGTAGTTTAGTTTTACATTAATAAGGATTGGAATCGGGAGAATGGGGCATTAGTAGGTTAAAATAAAAAGAATGCATGGGAAAGATACGAAGATAGATGTTATTTATTGCTACAGATTAATAAAATTCTCCTGTAATTTCCTAATCTCACATTGGGCTGGTAGCTCCCTTAAGCATCTGACAGAGGCAAACACACATCTCTTTAGGAGAAATCCAGATACAATTCAGGCTGATCTCAAAGCATTTCCCATAATACAATTCCAAAAAATATAGGCTCATGATCAAAATTAAAAAAAAAAAACACTTACAGAAAACAAGGCCCCATAAGGAAAGAAAAACAAGGTAGTAGACCCACAAAGCTCTCATATACTAAAATTATCAAACTTGGAATACAAAAGTGGTATGTTTAAAGTGTTTAAAGAAATAAGAGACTAAATATGTAGAGAGCAAGATACTATTAAAAGTGACCAAAGAGTTTTGAAAAAGGCACAAAAAGGAGTTTGAGAAATAAAAAAATAATCATTACAGTCAAAGGATACAATTAAAAGCAGATTCAACATAGCTAAACAGAGTTAATAAACTCGAAGATAAACCTAAAAAAATTACCTAGAATCTAGAATATATTATAAAAAGACATGAAAAATATTTTAAAAAGGTTAAAAATATGATAGATCCAGATCCAGATTCCAAAAGGAGAGAAGAGAGAATGAATCAGAGGAAATACTTGAAGATATAATGGTAAATGTTTTCCAGGTTGGATGAAAGATCCAACTTAAAGGTTGAAGAAGTCTGATGAATTCCAAGTAAGATTAAAAGAAGACGATTTCTAGACATTACAGTGAAGGTGAAGAACACTAAAGACAAAGACAAGATCTTTAAAGTAGCTAGAGAGGAAATCCTGATTAAATAACTTTTCAATAGCAAAACAAACCTGAGAGAATGTAGTCTTAACCTACAGCTGTAAACTCAGCAAAAATATGCTCAAAGAACAACTGGGAAATAAATGGTATTTTCAGATGAGACTGCCACCAACAATCCCTCACTAAAAGCAATTCTTAAGGATGCTTCTTAAGGCAGAAGAAAAGGTCTAATATGTAAGAGGAAATGATAAGCAAAAAAAGAGGTTGATATGTGGGTAAGTTTGTACATTAAAATCACTTGGGTAATTACTTAACAAATCAAAATAGTGTTTAAGTTCCAGACAGAAATATGGTATGAAACACATGGTAATTATTTATCAAGAACAGTAATAATTTCCACATTGAATTCCTAATTGGAAAAAAGAAAAATGAAAAGATATTAACAACAAAAGAACAGTAATTATTTATGCATGGTAGATTATCTGCAGTGAGTTTTAAAAGTTTATTTGAACTTTTCTGTATTTTTTAAAGCATTTATAATGAATAGTAATATTTATGTGAAAAATTATTCTGTCTTTCCATTTCTCCTTCATAACATTTATCACAGACCAATTTTTATTTGATTAATATTTATTGTAAGCTCCAAGTGAGCAGAGACTGTGTGTAATTTTTCCTCACCATTACATCTTCAGTGCTTGATTCACTTCCTGATAGTAGTATATACTCAAAAAGTATAAAATGAATAAACGAACAAATGAATGACTTCATAGTGATTGCACATGGTGCTTGTATAAGTTTTGACAAATGGCCTCCCAAAAGATATCTGCATCTTAATCCTTGGAACTCATGAATGCTACCCATTACATGGCAAAAAAAAAAGTACATGGTAGATATGATTAAACATTCTGAGACAGGGAGATTATCCTGGAATATCTGGGTGGGACTTAAATGTAATTGCGTGTATTCTTATAAAAGGGAAGCACGGGGAGATTTGACACAGACCAAAGAGGAGAAGGCAATGTGACTGGAGGCAGAGAATCGAGTGATGCAGCCACAAATGGAAGATTGATTGGTGGTAGTTACCAGAAACTGAGCCTCTGGAAGGAGTGAGGCCATGCTAACACCTTGATTTCAGCCCAGGGATACTGAATTTTGACTTCTGGCCTCCAGAACTATAAGAGAACAAATTTTTGTTGTTTTAGGCTGCCAAGTTGGTGATAATTTGTTATAGCACCCATAGGAAGCAAATATAGTGTTGAAGTGAAGAGGAATCAAACAAGGTAATAATATGGAGCTGAATGTGATGGAATAAATGTACCATTCATAAATAGGAGTATAAAAGAGTTTAGGGGAAAAAAAGCAGGGGTTTGAATTTAGATGTCTTTTATTTTATAAAATGGCAAGGACACGGAAGTATATGGAGGCCTATCTACCCATCTCTCTTCCTGTATTGTGGGCTCCTAAAGGTTATATCTTTCATCTTTGAATTCCTGGTAGCTCCCTAACATACAGCCATTCAATACATGTTTGGGATAATAGGCACATTAAGATATTAGACTTTTTATGCTGAAGACATTTGAAAGAATGCCCTATGTTAGGTTTATGGATAATGAGGAGATTTTAAACATCCTAACTACATTTAATTCTGAATATGGTGGATAATCAAGAGTTGACTATATCTTGTACTCAGTATGGTGCCTGGCTTTAGAAGTGGCTCAATAAACATTTTGAAATGAATGAATGAATCTAAGGAAAAATTACTAGGTATTTAAAATGTGATCTGTTTTTAAAAAACTTAAACATACATTTATCAGATAACTCAGTGATTCCACTGCTAGGTATCTAACGCTCCCCCTCCACCCCCCACCCCCCTGCCAAATGAAAATATATGTCCACATAAAGACTTCTATGCAAATGTATGAACAGCATTATTCCTAACAGCTAAAATAGCGAAAACCATCCAAATGTCCATCATATGAGAAAGGAATACACAATAGATGTGATACGCATATAATGGAATATTATTTAGCATTAGAAAGGAAAGGACTACTGATACCTGCTACAACATGGATGATCCTTAAAAACATGGTTCTAAGTGACAGAAACCAGACACAAAAGACCACATATTGTATGAATCAATTTACATGAATGTTCAGAAAAGGCAAATCTGTAGTGAGAGCAAGCAGATTAGTGGTTTCCTGGGTCAGGGGTGAAAACTGGGTTTGATCCTAATGGGGCAGGAGAATTCCTTCTGGTGTGATGAAACTGTTCTAAAACTGGATTGTGGGATAGTTGTGAAACTGTAAATTTACTAAAAATCACTGAATTATATATTTAAAATGGGTAATTTTTTGACATATAAATTATACCCCATTAAAGCTGTTTTTTTAAAAAACAGTAATGTGCTTAAAAATACGACAATTATATAGGCAGAAAGTGCTTTTTAGAAAATCATATATTTAAAACTATATCACTCCTGCTAAAATCTTCAGCAAAGGCTCATGGCAGCCATCTTGTTAAAAACGGAAATAATTTGTGATATTTACAGTGTGGGTGCTTGATGTAAGAGCCTCAAAAAAAATTCCATCCAGGTTTAGTAATACTCTAACTAACAATCATAAAAATGTGAAGGGACATTTGGTAGCCTTTTATAGACTTCATTTACAAGGCAGATGCTGCTCCTTAGAAGTGTTTGCTCTGTAGCTTAATTCCATTTTTCTGTACAGTATGTACTTGTTTTGGGTAGGCTGAAAATGAAGATGAAAAAAGATGACTTTATTTAGCTATTTCTTTTCTTTTTTTCTAGAAGAGTTAAGAAAAAATTGATTTTAACCAATAAGAGATAGTGGACAAAAGTGAGAGTCCCATGTGAGCTAATGAAGTACTCTATATTATTTACTACTAAGAATAGCTAATGTTTAGTAAGTGCTTACTCTGTGCCAGGAACTGTGCTAACACAATTACGTATATCATCTTTAATCCTCAGAACAATTCTGTAATGTTGTTAACATTATTCCCATCTTACAAAGAAGAAAATTGAAGTTAGAGAGTAGATAACTTGACTGAAGGCACAAGGCTGGTAACTGTGACAGCCAGGACTTACAGAGAGACTCAGAACCTACTATGCTATAACTACCACTAGGCTATAATTACTGCCTATAGAATTAGTAGAAATATAATGTTTAAAATCAGGAAGCTTAAAATGTATTTTAAAACTGTTTTAAAGGAATTGTACACATCTACACTGATAAATCCCAAATTTCTATCTTTAGTGTTCACTGCCCATTTGAATAATAGACTTGAATATCAGCTTCCAACTTGAAATCTCTATGTGTGTCTGAAAGACCTCTAACTTAGTTTGTCCAAATGCAAACTTTAAAAACCTAACTCCCCAAGTGTTCTCCATTCATTAAATAGCAGCTTCATTTATCCACTTACTCAGGCCAAAATCTTCAAAATATATTCTGACCACTTATGATTGCCCCTCCTACTACCCCAGTCAAATCACTACTATATTGTCTGGATTATAATAGCAGCTTTCCACATCAACTAAGGTAGCTTCACTGCATTAAATGGATCAAAACATGTAAAAGGCTCATGCAAGAGTAATAGGCAGGTGGGTAGATCCAGAAGGGCAGTCCCCTTCCATACAGCCGTTTAAGGTACCCAACCAAAGGAGGTACGATCCTCTTCAACAAGTGCATTCTACGTCTGTCCAGTGAGGAAGGGAAAAAAACATGGGAGAAAGTGGGTGAGAAACTGTTATGGACCAGGCCTGGAAGTGGCCCACATCACTTTTCTCTATTACATTTATTGGCCAAGACCGAGTCATGCAGCCACCCCAAGTAAATGGCAATAGAGGCTGGAAAATGTGGTCTGTGTTCCCAAGAAAAAGAGAAATTTGGGGAGATAGCTTAACAGTTTCTTCCATATCTCCTCATGCTAGAACTCTGGCTCTTGGGCAACAATTTTGAAATTGGGGAAACAATTTCTCCATTAAAAGTGTTCTTGTTAAAATCAAGAATTGACTGTGGTAGGTGAAGAGGGGCAGTTGTGTAAGGCTCATGTCTAATTTTAGACTGGAAACAAACGCTTCTATAAGGAAGGAGAGTGGTGCCACCTAATACAGTAATTTTCTGCTAAGTCTGAGGATAACTGGCAATATACATATACTAACAGAGGTATACTAGAGTTGCATTTTCCAAAGAAGTATCTGAGGGCCTGGTTTCACTTATATAAACAGGATAATGATTTTGGGGGAGTGAAAACATATACACCAAACCACAGAGAGCTCATCAGTTAAAAGAGAGTTGCACATTTCTTTCTGTGGGGAAAGAAATGACAAGAGTTCCATACTAAGTCTCTGGGGGAGTTCAATCGATTAATTTTACATTAAAAAGAACAGTTTATATAGCATGTGGTGGAGGGAGGAAAATTTTAATGATTTTAGTTTTTCAGTTGATGAGACACTATTTTAGGGGATGAAGATGGTAAGAGCAACTTTTTGCTTTTGTTTATGTTTACAAAGTTACCACAGGTGAAAAAACTGGTAAGAAGTGGTTTCAATGGAAGCAGCACAGTAATGAAGATGAAACAGGATTCTGGGCAATAAATCTTCTTCTACTCTGTAAATAACCCCCTTTCAACAAAAAGGCTCTTCAAAGAAGTAAGAAAACAAAGCTTTCAGAAGGGGCTTGATACATTATTTATGAACTTATCAAGTGAAAAAAGCACCCACTCAGACATTTTAATAAAAACTTTCAACGAATGTATCTAATTTTATTGGTATTTTTAAAAGCCAATTATGAACTGGAAAGTTATTGTTTGTTAAACTGCTATACAGCTTTCTGCAAACAATGTTTACAAATCACTTGGAATCACTTTTCCAAAGTTTCAGTTTCTGAAGGTCAAATAACTATGTAACTGCTTAATAAAGAAGCAAAGAAGTATCTCTAAATGTCTCTCAGCTCTGATGGGCTTATATTCTGCTCCTTAGGTGAGGTATTAGCAAAGCTTATTTATTTTCATTTCCAAGGCTTTTATTTGCTCATTCCCTTGTGGTAAAGCTGATTTCCATGATGATTCCCTTCTTAATTTTAATACCCTTTTTACTCATCATATAGACATAAGAATTTTCCATAAAATAATGAAATCCTTGCAAAGGAAATGAAGACAACTCAGAGAGTAAAGTAAACTAGCTCTTTTTTCAATTAATTGATCCACTGTCATGTGCATATAAGATTTTTTTAAACCTAGGAAAATAAGGTTAATTAACATAAAAAAGCCTCACTCAAATAGACACTGAATTTTGTATTTTACCCATGCTGCCTTAAGTGCCTTGATTTCCCAGTAATGACCTAGTTCTCCTAATGAGGAACATTAACCCCTGGCTGTAGCTGTCCAGGACTTAATTGTCAACTGCAGCTGAAATAGGGGAGTTTGCCGATCAGCAGGTATGCGGTATATTAACTCATGTCATTTCAACCCCTAATAAATAAATCTGTTGCTAAGGCAACAGGAAGATCAGCTCTATCAGTACTCTTCCCTCCCTGTAACCAGCTCCCTCCCCCTCCCACCCCCCACCTCTTTTGGAGGAAACTGCCTTTCACACCAAGCTTAAGAAAAAAGAAGGAAATTAACTACATGTAACCATAATTAGAAGTAACATCAATTCTCATCTCAGAAACATATCTAAATTAATAAAAAAGGACTGCAAAGAGAGAAATGCTTTTGACTAAGATCACGATAAATTATTTCCTTCAACAGGACATAGGCACTATGTCCTATATACATCTGAGTAAGAACAAATCTTAAACATTTTATTTCTCTGTTTCTGAATTTTCACCTTCTTTTGTTTAACCAATAAATGATACAAGGCCAAATAATGCTGAAATAGCTAATTAGCTGCATAGCCAATAAAGATGATACAAGGGGGGAAAACCTTACTTAATTTGTAATACTTATTGCTGTGTTACCTTGGAATTTTTTGGTGTGATTTACAGAGTAAAAGATAAATAAATAAATGAAAACCTTCCTGGGTAACCTAGAAAAGCTATTGGATCTCATTCACTAGGATTTCACATAAGAGTTTAAAAAGCTATTTCAATGGATTGTTTCAAAATGATTTAACATCTGGATTATGGTGGAGGGGTAGGTTAAAAAATAATCTACAGGGATCTTCAATTCTGGATTTATTTTTCCATAATAACTTAGAAATTACTTTGGTTTTAACCAGTTTGAGCTTTTCTTCCCAATATTATTCTATTTTAACAAAATCTTGAAGGATTTTGTTTCACAAAAGAAAACAAACCAAAAAAAAACCATAGGTTTTGTAAAAGCAATGCTGATCCCATGACCATGTCTATCTGTCATTCAATAAACTGAATTCCTCTACATTTTCATGTCATTCTTCCCAAGAAGACAGACATAAACTCAACTGGATTTACTGAGCAGGTGATGGTCAATTACCAAACAGTCACCCTATAATTCATTAAGTAACATCAACTAAGTACCCCTAATTGCCAGGCACTCTGGCTAAGTGCCATGGAAAAAATTCCCCACAAACAAAGAAAAGTACTGTCTCTATTCTGAAAAACCTTAGGACCTAAAACAAATGTCACCACTTAAAACATGAAAGGAGTAGGGCTAGGAGGCATGTGGAAAGTGCAAACTTCTGTTACATGTTTATGTGGTACACTAGACTTCACAGTGCCTTTGGTGTGTGCACATTCACAGTCAAGGGGATTAACAAACACATCACAGGAATTTAAATCAGGGAAGATGTCAGTGGAAGGCAGAGTATTAGGCATCACCAAAGAAATACAATGATAACTACCACCATGGAAAGACAGGTAACACCACACATTAAGAGGAACAGGAGGAATATTAGCCTTAAAAAAGAAGGAAGAGTAGTCTAATTAAAGAGAAGTAAGGTCTGCTGGGATGGAGTGGAGAAAGGCTTAGTGAGTGGAAAAGAGAAATACATTTAAATTCACATACGATCATGTATATAACATAAAAATGTATAGCAAAGAAACAGATGATCTATCTACCAATCATACCAAGTAACCTATCTACCTGTCCGTCCGTCCGTCCAACCATCCACTCACCCATCCACCCATCCACCCATCCACCCATCCATCCATATTACCTAGCCATCTACTTCCCAACTCACCCACCCTTGACTGTGATGTTAAGTGAAGTCTAGTGTAAGAATTTGGTCAAAAGAATGGTGATGGCAGATGTGGGTCTTGAGCAGATGATCATGACTGTCATAAGCATACCATGATGAAATAGCGTCTTTTGCAGCAATTAGTATGCTTACAAAATGAATCATGCTTTGTGAACTTTTTAACCACATTAGGCAAGAAAAGGGTAACAAGAGCTTTAGTTTATGATATTCTACTACAATAATACCAAGATTGTGACTGCTATAGGTAAAAGTTCTTTATGCTGACATGGTGTGTTAAAATGTTAAAAACAACACAAGAGGCAATGAAACTAAATGTGGAATCTGTATTTATTTTCCACATGTTCAATGATTTGGAAAATAGTCAGCAAGGCACCAAAATGGAATTTTGGAAATTATAAATGGGATTCTGGTGAGGCTCTTTCTTTGGCCATGAATTTCTTCGTATCTATTTTCTTACTACTAATTCAAAATCCTGAAACAGATTCCCATAGATTCATCTGATGGTGCTATGTTAGAGGATAAAATAAAACTATAAGTGATATAGCACATGGTCATTTTAGTCAGATATTTGATTATATTTTTTCCAGAAAATTCTAGTAAAATTCTTTAGAGAGCTTTTTGTTTTTTAAATGCCAGAGTTCATTCTCTTTAAAGACAAAATTCTTTAAAGATAAAAACCAAATAAACAAACTAAGCAACAAACAAATTCCTTAAAACACGTTAGACATGAAAAATGTAACAAAAGAAAATTTATCACCAAATTGAGAATGACTATAAATAATTAGAACCTTATTAGTTCATGTAAGCTCTGACAGTCCAATAGATGGATAAACACAGAATGGTTAGATGATTCCTTTCAAAGAGCTATCGGTCATTATTCCTAGTCAATCTGAGAACTAGCTACTTACAATAGTTATAAAGCAAATCTTCCTTACATCAAGGGATACTTAACTTTGAAAATAAATACTGCCACTGGAAAGCATCTATGGAATCATATTTTTTAGAGATCAAAACAAGTAAGATGGTTCTCACAGGTCTGAGGAAGCTTTGGTAGAGTGTGCTGACAAGCAGATGTCCAGAGCACCTATACATCTTTTTCAGGACCATTATTCAGTGAGGATAATTCTTCTCTTAGAAAAACAGACTTATATATAACATTGAAATAGAACAAAGAATATCAGTGTGCAAAAATTAGCACCTTGCCCTTCTTTTCACAGCGAAGCATGGCACCTGAAGACTGATTTCCGAAAGTATTCTTCACCCAACACTATCCTCTGTTCTTCCCAAAGTATTCTATTACAATTTAATGACCAGTAAAGCCTTAAAGATTTAACATGGCCTACTCACCATACTTTTCCTAAGTTAACTTAGCAATGAGAAAACCAAGGCAAGTTTACTCGGGCCTGAAAAGCATATCATTCAATCATCCAAAACACATCCTTTCAGAAGACAGTCATCGATTTGGTTTTTGAATCTATATTTTTAAACCTCAGAGAGTCAAAGAGTGAAACAGAGTAATTTATTTTAGTGCCAAATAATAAAGCATAATTTTCCATTTTACATCAATCATTTATTGTGTTAGAAATTGCCAATGTTTCTAAAAATATAGACGTCAAAGTCGTTCAATATTATGATACATGTTTTACTTCAGTGACTTACCTAAGTATGTTTCAGAACTGTTTTTAGTTCTCAATGACTGGACTTTCTCCTTTCTAAATTCATACTCTTTATATCAACTTTTTATAAATTGATTTATCATTATTTTATGGAAAATGCTGCAAATGCCATATAGCTCATAAAAAGTCAGTCTGCTTTAAGTGAAGAGCTTTGATAATTTCCCTATATCCCAAGTGATGAGGTCATAGTAGAACATATAACCATACCTACTCTAATAATTTCAAACTCTTTAACATGCCTCATGGCTCACTCCTACCTTATTTTTCTTAACCAGAATCCATCAAATTATAGGCCAATCACAGGGGTTTTATGATCAGAACAGAATTTCTTATATAATAGATCTGTATCCTAGGGCTTCCTAGCTACTTAGCCCATGTTGATGTAAGTTGCATTTAGTCTGAGAGAGCTGGCTTATATAAGATAAATACTTTTTTTTTTTTTTTTGAGATGGAGTCTTGCTCTGTAGCCCAGGCTGGAGCACTGGAGTGCAACAATGGCACAATCTTGGCTCACTGCAACCTCCACCTCCCGAGTTCAAGTGACTCTCCTGCCTCAGTCTCCTTAGTAGCTGGGATCACAGGTGTGTGCCACTGCGCCTGGCTAATTTTTGTATTTTTAGTAGAGATGGGTTTCACCATGCTGGTCAGGCTGGTCTTGAACTCTTGACCTTGTGATCTGCCCACCTTGGCCTCCCAAGTATATTCAAGACTCTTTCAAGGGGGTTGCAAAGTAAAACTTTTTTCATAAGGATACTAAAGATGTAATTTGCCTTTTTCACTGCGTTGGCATAGAGCCTCATAGTGCAAAAACAGTGGTGAATAAAGCTGCTGGTGCCTTAGCACAATTCAAGGCAATGGCACAAACAAGTCTGTTTTACTTAGACATGTTCTTGAAGAAGCAATAAAATTTACCAATTTTATTAAAGTTCACCCCTTCAATAGATATCTTTTAATATGTAATAAAATGGGAAACACACATGTATACCACGATAGCTGCCCTGAGGAAAAATACTTGTATACTTGTTTGAGTTGTGAGCAACTAGCTGTCTTTTCATGAAACAGTGAATTTATTTCAAAGAACTGATAGACAAACCACAGTTAATCAGACTTTGCTATCTGGCAGCCATTTTCTCAAATATGAACCATGTGAACTTGTCACTCAAGGAAAAACAAGTGATAATATTTGTTGCAATGATAAATTTAGGCTTTAAAGGAGCATTAGAATTTTGGAAAAACTGTATTTATGCTGTTAGCTTGACAGCTTCTCATTACTCAAAAATGTCTCTTTATGAGATCAATGGTGATATTAATAAATATTATTTTTTGAAATTGTATAACAAATTGTGTCAACATTTGGAAGATCTTCACAATTTAGTAAAGCTATATTTCCCAAATCACCAGTGCATAATGCTACAAAATCCATTCAAATGCATGTAACAGAGCATGAAGAAATCATTTATGTGGTTTCATATTTCACATTACAGCAAACCTTTAAGAAGCTCCTACTTGTCAAGTTTTGGTATAGTATCAAAGAAGAGTATCTATATTAATCTGAATAAATCATTAAAACACTCAACTTTTCCAGCTATATCTCTTTGTGAGGCAGAATTTCTTCATAAACTTCTACTAAAACAAGAGAGTATAACAAATTAAACATTTAAGCAGATATAAGAATCTAAGTCTTCTACTTAGATGTTACAGATTTTTAAAAACATAATGTTGCTCTTCTCACTGATTTTTTTTTCTTTGTTTTGGAAAATATAGTTAATTTTTATAAAAATACATTAATGTGAATATACGTTACTTTGTTATTTATTGTTATTTTAAAAACACTCATGTAGAGTTTAAAACTTTTTCCTCAGTTTTAACTTCTAATACAGTAAACACTGATAGGTATAATTCCAATAAACAAGAGCTCTTTGGTATCCCAATAATTAAGAGTATGATGAAGGGGTCTTGAGACCAAAGAGTTTGAGAACTGTGGCCTTGAGAGAGTGATCTTTTAATGTATTCTAAACTCGTTTTTTTTTTTTTGGTCCTTCCAGCAGTGTGTCTCCTATGCCCATTATAATAATTATTAGAGAACACTTACATAAAGATTGGAACCTGGATTAATATTATAATTTTGTATAATATTTGGAAAGAAAACAGTTAAAAAAAAAAAACAAGCAGTGCCAATTGCAGCCTATTTTTTTTTTATAGGTCTTTCTCTATAAGTCATTTCTATTAACTGTCCCTTGCTATAGATGTTTATAACAAAACATTAAAGACTGGGTGGAAAGGAGAAAACAAATTACTCTGCAGAGAACCCAGCAACTCTGCTAAAATACTGTCAGTTATTTATCTACTGTCAGCAGATGTTGCACACTATAATCCTTGACAAGCTCAGTTTGAGAAAGAATGAGGAGAGGGGCAAGCATTGCATTTAAGGGCCTGTTCTCATGCACAGACATTTTAACACAGATTTAAAGCCAGAATGTGTCTTCTAGAAAATGTCACTTTTGATTTTGATACATATTCTAGCAAGTAGGCTCTACATTTGGTTGACTTAGTATGAGATATGTTAGAGGCTGACACTGTATTTTAGACCATTCATGATCCCAGTGTGGAACTAACACAATGAGGTCAGCATCACTTCATTTTTAGAGTTGGCTACTGCAACTGCATGATTTCATGGGCATATTTTTTATGATAAAGAAGAGGGTTTTATTTTTGTTTTGTTAGGCAAGGTAATGACAAGATATAAGAATCCAATTGCCCTCTCCAGCGTTCCTTTCTCCTTTATGTTTACATGGGAAACAATCATCAATGCATTCTCTCTGGTAAAGATACATGGCCAAGGTGAAAATGCAACAGACTTCCTGCTTCTAAGGAGCTTCCTGTAGGCTACTGTAAAGAAAACCCCCCTTTTCAAGCACGGAGTTAAAGCCGCTCATAATACTGACAAGAACATGTGAAGTACAAGGAAGGGGGAGGCTCAAACTAAGAGGGATGAATAAGAAACACAACCCTGGTCATTTCTAGTGGAAACCATAGTTTCCCTCTGAATACTATTCATATTGACTGGTCAATTACATGACTTCCACCATACGATTAGGGTCTAAATAAATGTGTGTTTGTAGCTGGGGATGTTTGATGAATGCTGAACCAGAATCTTAATTTTCTAATTCATATTCACCAATTAAAAATAAACTGTATTTTTATGAGCAAATTTACATAAATCAGATGATAAAGCATCTACCACTAAAGGGTAGGAGTTCAGTTCACAACATTTGCATAAATTCTCCTAAAGAAAATATAGGCGTTTTAGATTTTCATTGAAGAGTCTTGCTGTGATGGAACTCTAATGGGCTTAGAACAGTAAATTTTGAAGAAACTGATTGCTACCCCTGTAGCTAGTAAATGTCTGCCTAGACCCAGTGGCATTTGAAAAAAGTGTTTTATCATAAAATTATCCCAGCAGAGTCCATTCTGCAAGATAACATCATCATCATCATCATCAGTACTCCATGCAGGACCCAACAGCTCTGGCACAATATTGCCAGTCATTTATCTGTTGTCAGCACAGGTTACACACTGTAATCCTTGACTGCTTCGGAATTAGAATGTCTTTGATGTCCCCACAAGAGTTTTTTGCCCGAAGGCTTTACCAATGCTCGGCGGCTCAGTGTTTATTCCTCGTAATCTTCCTCTCATCTCCAGGCTAGCAGTGACAGATGGTTATGGGCACACAATAGTATTAAGAGTTTGATATTTTTTTTATGCTGTGCTCTCTGTACAACAAATAGCTATCAGACGCGGGCCAGAGAGCTGACATGGCTCGCTTAGGTAATGGCAAACAAACAGCTCGGGTTGATGCTTTCTGTCATTTCCCCTCCTAACCCTGCTTGTTTTCATTGTATACTCTCAAAGGTAAACTATATTAACCTTATAGACTGTTATTAAAAAGATATATCTATATGAGCATAAAGTGCTTTTCTTTTCTCTTTTTCTTACTCTTTTGATTATGAAAGTAATACTGCTGACATATTGAACAAATATCGAATGTCAACATAAATTTTTAGTGTGTGATAATATCCCCCTTCATATAGCTGTGTGTCAGGCGGGAACCTGCGGATGATGCATAGCAGTAAATAACCCAAACAAAATTAGTTCTCTTGTCAGCTTCTACCTTGTATGTCCCCAGGCATCAGTAAAATTGACTGCACGCTAGATTTTCAAAATTAGCCCTAATGTTAGCTATGTGTCTGGCAACCTCCAAGTTTCCAATGTTCTACTATATTACCCGTAAGGATGAATGTGTTACTTTTATATTTTGGCATTTACTCTTGCTGATGCGGCTTTTTTCCCTCTTCTCCAAATTAAAAATAATTTAGCTTTAACAATAAGAATGTGCACAAACATAATGCTGCATCTCTTTAAGCAACTAACTTTAGGCAATTAAATTAAATTAAAGCAAAAATATACAAAGGAAGAGAGGGAATTATTCAATTTAATATTGTTAATTTTATTAACATAGCACTGTCTTATTTTGTGCAAAGTATCGAATAACATGGTTTTCACTCTTTCCTCCATATTGCTGTTTTGTAACAGCAGTCTAGAAATTATTTAACATTTTCATGATAACCTGGAACCAACTTTTAGAACTGGTTTTCTTGCAATAAATAGTACTTCAGAGACAACCAAAGGTTAATGGAACAAAAGAAAAAGGTTTCCAGAGGGGAGTAAATGATGACATCTATTTTACCTTGAAACAGGTTAATCTCATCTAGACCCACTGCATTTTAAAATCACATAAAAGATTATTGAACTCTGTCACATTCGAAGTAAAATATGATTTAAAAATACATGTCACTACCTTAGAAAGACTATGCTGGAAATGCAAAGTTGCACAAACAAATCCAAAAATGCATTCCACATCAACTTTCAAACCCAATATTTTACGTTCATACATTTAGAATCAAAGACGAAAATCCCTTTAGGTACCAGATGCTGCAGATCAACTGGGAGAGCTTCTGGAGTTTTAATGTGCTGGAAGGCAAATCCTCGGCAAAGGCGCTTTGCCCGGCCGGTGTGGTACACTTATTACTTTACCTGCAAACGGTTGCTCTCAGAAAATCGGACCTAATGATCAGCCTAGCATCTCTGCAATAGAGAGACCATAATCTGTGGGGGAAGTGAACTCTAATCAGGCCACATGCAGATTAAACTAACTGCGAGGAATAAAAACTAGATTAAAATGTTCATGCCTAATACCAGAAGATTATCGGGACATTTTACCTCTTTAAATCCTAATTTATAGAAGCCAGGGTTAAGTTTGAGTTTATATTTGGTGAGATTACACACTGCAGTTGATTTTCCTCTGTTTAGGAAAGACTTGGCTAGAAAGTATTTTGCTTAGCACAATACAGAGGCATCTGAGTGAAGGGAAGGGTTTCAAATGTACTGACATACATATTATGACAAGTAAAAAGAAGCCACTCAGTTGAAACTGGTCAAAGTAGTAAATAACGGAAATTATTCTTGCTTTAATGGTAATACTACTTTATCAGTGTGTATATATGAAATAGTTTTGTGATAACTCTGTGTGTGTGTGTGTGCCTAAAATGGAATCTGATTCTTATACTTTGAAACTTTTTGAACAAGACTTGGTATGTTAGACGTGCCTACTCACTATTGTTAGTTGAGTAAATCACTGTAAATAATTATCTGTAATTCAATTTAATCTAGGCACATGACCATTAATAAGAAGATATTTAGTAGCACCAGCTTGGCAGACCATTAGTAATACCACTACATTAAAATAATCTTTTTCTAAAGCAATAGGAACAGCAAATTAGTATGTTAATCAACAGAATATATTTTCTTTTACCATTCCTAAAATTGGCATGCCTTGACTTACCACCTGTGAGGCCAGACAATGTGCAGCAGTCTTTGTTGATTATCAACTTCACCCAAAATGTCGGGATTAACAGTCAGATCTTGTTTATTCTCCCCATGATGAGAACCTGAATTATCTGGCGAGTTGGACTTTTTCAAGTCTGACTCCTGTCTTCCTGAGTTACCCAAACATTCTTGTTGTGCAGTATCAAGGCCAGAGTGTGTATCATACTCTGAATCAAAATTCTTCCATAAATCCTCTGAATCTCTCTGCTCTGGCTGAAAAGGAAGGGCCGTGGACAGAACCGCACCGCCATTTCCTGTAAGGCTTAGCATCTTCTTTAAATGGGTTGTTTTGTGCTTGGGCATGAATCTGTTACAAAAAAAGAATGCAATATACTTTTAGTGGGAAAAAATATGTAAAATTTGTCCTTTACCTTCCTGTAAGGACATAATGATTATATATAAAACTGATAAAAAAATAAAGATGTTTTAACAAAAACTCTAGAATAAGTGCAAAAAGTAGTAGCCACTAAGAGAAGTTCAAAAGTTTGAAATTGAACTGGGCTGTTTTTGAATGGTTTCCAAAGAGTTTCTATGGCTATAAAACTTGCACTGCATATACCATAAAACATAAGATTAGAGAGATGCTTTATCACTTTTCCCTCACTCATCCTTCTGGATTTCCATTTTGTGTTTTCCAATCGCCACATGGCCCAGTGCTTATTTTCAAGCCATACTTGTTCATTAACCTACAAAAATGTTTGAAACTTCCTTGATTAACACTTGTCATTTCTGCTCATGACTGTTCTGTATTCTTGGGCACCTGAATATATTTTTTATTAAATTTGCTTTGCTAATGTTTCCTGAAGTATATTTTAATACCTTTTTCATTATCATTTATCTCCTATTTTTCCATAACACTTTATCACACAGAGTTCAATATCTGTTACTTACTGATAAGAGAATCAAAATAAAATAAAACCTTAAAAAATAATATAGCTTAAAACCTGTCAGCCACATATACAAATAGAGGGCCTATCCTCAAGGAGCTCACTATCTATTGGAAAGCAAACCATTAATGCTTAGAGCAGAGTGGGAGACAGACACACGAACAGCTGACTAACCTATGTTGGAACATACTATATACACAATGGCCATTCTGATTTTTTTTTTAATGGAGGAGAAGAAGAGATTAATGCTGACTTGGGGCTCAGTAAAGGCTTAAAGAAGGTTTTGGGTAAAGAATTTTGCAAGACAGAGTTGGGGAAACTCTGGAGTCAGAGAACAGGTGACCAAAGGAAAAAGGAGTGAAGAAATACAACTCCTCAGGAAATAACATGCAACCGAAAGAGACTGGGATGCAAGTCTGGATGTAAGGTCTAGAGGGGTAGACTGGGCCAGACTACCAAGTGCTTTCTCAGAGTTCCTGAGCCCCATCCAGAAACTTGGGCCCTTTCATGAATTGTTGAGTAGGGGAAGAAATGGATTTAGGAGGCAGGTGAAAAAAAAACTATTGAAGGGAGCAAAAGGGAACATCTGGAAGACTAGAAAGAGAATCCAAGAGAGTAATATCATACTGTTGAAATGAATCAAGAACCCTCAAAGAATGTGTAAAATGGGACATAAAACACTGCAGAGGTGCTACAGAGCAGAAACAAGAAGCTTCTGGCTTTGTCACACTGTAGGTCACTGGCTACTCTGATGGGCAGTATCCTTGAAGAGTGGTGCGGGCAGAAATCAGAGTGCAGGAAATTAGGGTTTGTGTGTGAAAGAGAGAGGCAGAGAGAAGGAAGTAGAGAGAAGGAAGGGGAAGGCAAGGTTGGACTTTTTAAAATGAGACACAAGGGCACAGTAGTATTCACTTGGGAATACTTGCTAAGGAAGGAAGCAGGATCCTGAAGAAACAGAAAGATCTTATAAGATGGAAGGAGAAAAACATTATAACATGTGTGATCATGGTGCAGGGAAAAGCAGGGTCTTATAAAAGACAATAAACCTAGCTGTCTTACAAAGCTGAGGGAAGAAGAGAAAATTGAAGCTGAAAAACCAAAACAGCTTTAGCTTGCAGGTGTAGAATCTAAAGAGTTGCATTATTAAAGCATTAGGTCAGGTCATCTATTTCAGGTGAGGTGTACAGAGGCGGAGATGGGCTTTCAGAAACTCACTGAGGCATCAGGACAGTCACCGTGGAGATAGGGAGAGGGTGTTAAAAAGGGCTGAAAGCAAGGGCTGATGGGCAACACTAAGAAACAGTGGAGGAGCCACAGGAGCGAAACAAAGTCTTTGGCTGTAGTATACTATGTACATTCCAGAACCAAAAGCTTGTTTTGGGGGCTTCTATGTTTCTTTCATAAACAAACATAATTTCTATTCTAATTTCAAATACCTTGAGAAAACTCAAAAATACATAAGAACTCCCAAGTAATAAATAGATGATTGTATACAGACAGATAAAACACAGCGATACTAACCCCTTAAATATGCCCTAATAAAATAATAAATTCAGTCCTTGATTTAAAATGGAAAGAAACCTGTGTGTGTGTATAGTTTCAAACCTCATAGACTCCAAATCACTGTGAGAACCAGTCAACTTCTTCCTGAAACAAATTCAAAATACTGAAGAGATTCAGAAACTAAAACACAACAAAAAATTGCCATTAATCACCACAAAAGGTAAAAAAAATTGAATTACTATGACAATATCTTCAATTCTCCTAAAGAAATGAAACACACAGTAAGAGAAGGAACATCTTTACATATCTGGAAAACAAAGGAAGTGAAGTAACTTATTTGTTTTTATGTCAGATAAAGAGTGCCAGGCAAGCTTAAAAAGGATTTGAACAGAATTACAAACTTAGTGGATGAAGGATTCACCAATAAATAAATAAATAAATGGGATTTAAATAACATATCTTCATTTTAGAGAACAGTACCATGATCCATCTTACTCATAAAATTCATTTATATTGGCCAGCATGTGAGCAAAATTGCAAATTAAAAGAGAAGAGAGATAGGCTAAAAGGTTGTAAACAGTGGGAACTGGTAACTGACAAGGAATTCAGTTGTGGGTAAGGTGCGAGGTCTGCTTTTATTCAACACGTTCCATAAATGTTCTCAAGGATGAAAAGAATCCCATGTTAATACAGGTTGCAGATGACTGACTTGATAGGTGGTAGTGAATAGGGACATGGAAAAATGCAGAATATAAACAAGGGCAGTAACTAAAACAAATTAGAAATTTCATGAAATTGAAAAAAATCAAAATAAACCTTGAATGTAAGTAGGGCACATGGAAAACACCATTTAGACCATCCTGAATTTGACAAGATGAGCAAGAGCTGATTTGATTCAGCAAACTGATGCCATTTAGTTCTAGATCTTGTTGTACAAGGAAGGAAGACACTAAGTCTGTCAGGATAGAGCCCTGTGCAAAAGCTGATATCGTCTGAGACACCTGAGAACTGTATATGTTTGAAAATTAGAGAGTGTTTATAAGAGCAATAATAATAATTAAGGCAATGGAAGAACTGATTTATGAGGACAGATTAAAGGAGTTAACTATGAATAGCCTGGTTAAGTGACAACTAGAAGGGTACATAATAAGAGTCTCTAAGGAAAAAGAATATTTAGCTTGGTACAAGGGGGTATAACTAGGAGTAACTAGATGAAATTAAGAATGGGAAAATTTTAGCTGAATTTCAAGAAAAACTCCCTGACAGTATAATTTATTAGCTCATGGAATCAATTCCCTATGGAAATGCTACAGCCAGGGCAACTTAATAATAGAACTGGACAAGATATCAATAAATATATAGATAACAACCCGGTACCTGAAAGAAGGTAGTTACAAGCTAGGTTTTCCTTGTTTATAACATCTTTTCATATTTTTCTTATAATCTATTGATTATAGTGATCATCACCAAAAGAAGTATTTAGGCAATTAGCCAAATCTAACAGGGTATTTCCTTTAGTTGGGGAAAGTGAAAAACACTTTAGTTTTCATATACTCTGTGGTAAGAATGAAGGCAAAAGCTGCAATATTTTTGTGCTACTTTGTTACAATAAAGCTAGTCTTGAAATAGGTTGGACAAATGATTAATAATTCTAAAAACAAAACAAAACAAACCATATCCACCATCCCACACAGTCTATTCTGATTCTCTGTGCCATGAAACTCATATTTTCATAGACACGTTATAAACAATTTATTGCCATAATAGAAATAAAAAGAAACTTTATTTCAGCTTTTCTAAATGTAGCTCTATGGTCAATTACTTCACATCAATACCAAGATCAAATAGGCATAATACTAACAAGCAGTTTGCTTAATAATAGTCACCACACTAATTAACCCATCCAGAACATTCTTAATCAGACACTATTTATAATGTACAGTTAAAAGAAGCCTGGCAATATAAGCTGCTCTATGCTATTAAAAAAAAAAAAGAAAATAATACCTTACTGATGGGGTGAAAACTGGCTTTTCTATAGAACTGGACAGAATGTTTGTACTGTCCTGGCATTAACTCAATGATGTGACTATGTAAATAGGCACGTCTGAACATTTCCTTTCTCTTTCCCAGTTCTAACTCTGGTGGAGGTGCTAATGAGAAGAGAAAAGGTCCTGAGGTAAGAAGTGAAAGAGAGAAAAGAAAGGGTCAGAAGAAAAACAGTAATCTGTGTATGTCAGGTTTCCCATTTAATAATTTCCTCATTTTTCTTAAAGAAATTTTACTGTCCATCTTACAAAATGCTTCTTCCTGTTTCCAAATCTCTTAGAAACTTCACCAGAACCTGTTTCTATCTTTAGAAATATTCTGATTGCCATAATCATTTCCAATCTGTTATTAGCCGTGAGACCTCCACCCCCAACTCCTTTCCAACCAATAACCCATATGTGAAATGGAAACAGAGCCTCTCTCCTGCTGCCCACCCTCTCAAACTCCCTTCCTCCCCACCTCTGTCTGCCAGTATGGCTCCAGAGGCATTGTCACAAAACCCCAGTACTACGTTGGGCAATGTTTAAAGACACAGTTGGAACAAGCACTTTCTGGACCTAAATACATACCCCTCACCACAGCCGCCATGTCTAAACACAAACCTAAGATGGACCTACAGGAATGACCAAATCTTTCTTTTCAGATCAACCAGGAAAAGACTAGATTTGAGAGAAGTTTTAAATGTCACTAAGATTGATGGTATGCAAAAGAAATGCTCTGGGCACCTTAGCTTATTTCTGTTATAGTCAAGAGGTCACAGTCCTTGCAGTTGACTCACAGAGGTAGTCAAAAAGCAGGCAATAAGGTTAACATGAAACAAGTCAATTTTGGACATTCATGTTGATTCATGTGTCATTGAAGAAAATGTCATGGCTGAAAATGCATGCCAGGGTGGAATGCATTCCTCACAACTGTCTTTTTGAGGGATTTTAATAAAAAGTACTTAAAATAGTAAGTTCAACCTATAACCTCACGAATAAATGCCCAAGGATAAAAGTCCGTATGACAGAGATTATTACTCATCTTGTTTCTCAAAACACATTTGGAAGACAACAGGTGAAAAAAAAATGATACGAATTAGTGTATGATTAAAGAGAAAGAGAGTGTAATGGATAAAAGATTATTCCATATTTGAGCCAGGAAAGAGCTATGAGGGTGTTAGCAACTGGAATAAGGAAACTGGCCTACATATGGGGCAGCCAAGGAGAGAGGGAGTTGATGAAACTCAGTGTGTCCTATCTTATAGCTCAGGTTTGGGGGAGGGAGGAGTAGTTGTATCCTTCAGGCTGGTGTTTCACAGGTGTGTTTTGTGCAACACTAATTCCATGGAACACATGTAGATGTTGCACTAGAGACGGTTTTGTTGGAAAACAAGTTTGGAAAATGCTAAGTTAAATAAAATTAAAGATTTCTTTACTATAGAACTCCCCAAAGTACATGGCACCGTATATTATAAACATGTTCATTCAGTAACTCTTTCGTTCATTCAAAAAGTACTTATTGAGCACCTAATATATGATGGGGATGTGATAACTGTTTCCCAAACTGAATGGAACAAATAACCTGTCCTCCGCCTCGCCCATCCCTGCAGGACACAGCTTAAGAATTAACAGTCAACAAAGGACACTCTATGAAATATTACTTGAGGTCCTAGGAGGTGATTAGCCAGAGTCTGAGAAGCATGGAGCAGCAAGATGGGCGGTAGCATATTTCCTATAACAGAGATTGCAAAATGAATGAGAAATACATTTATATGGGAAAATGATGAAACCCAAACCTGAAGCCTTACACCAATGTGACATACCAGTAGACAACAGGACATCTGAAAGAAAGCAGGAGAACCAGTGAAAAAGTGACAGAAAATATGGTTCAAGGCTAATATGGATGACAGGATAATAAATATCAAGTTTTTATCAAAATGATTTCTGTAGATTCCTGGATAGAAACCAAATTGAGGAGAAAGAAAATAGAAATAAAATAACTTTTCTAAAGCTAACTAACTGGGAAGACACATTGAGGCAGTTCAGCGATCTAAGGCTTTGGGTGATTTACAACCAAAACTATTCATTGTTGCCAAACAATGTGTTGAAAATTAATTATAAAATTAACATTTTTAGAATCTAGCCACATAAGCAAATATCATAGATAATTAAAAAATCATGCTAGCTCACATGTGTTCAATATATCACTTATGTGATGAGCAGATTTATATAACCTATAAAGTTTGAAAGTAAAAATTTTGATATGGCATTCTCATGCGTACACACATACCCCCATTCCTCCGCTACACTATCTTCACTAAATAAAGGAATCAAAAGCAAGGAAACCATATTAATATAAAACTGGATGTTTGGAGACTACAACATAAAACAGAAAGACACACTTTTTGTTGGCTGGTTGGCTGCAGTATGGCTGCATGCTTTGCTTTGCTGGTAATGGCTAAAAGGTAATATTCATAAAATAGGTGGCACATGTCTCTGAAGGATGTTTCAGTAAGAAACTCTGGTGGAACATTATTTAAATATACCTGAATCGCAGATGAGCCAGTCATGATGCACGCCACACAAACGCTCTGGAGGAACACCCGCTAGGCTCCACCGTGGCTGTGAGGCTTATGTTGTTAGATATCCAATGCTTGGTGCCTGAAATTTTGCCTCTCATGGTACAAACTTTTAAAGCCAACATGAAATACTGACAGCAGTCCATGAGAGGATACTGAGCAAGAGTGTCTTGCTTGGACTATGAAGAATCTGTGATAAGATAGGAAAAATGGGATCAACAGAAACTAGCTATAGTCAAAATTAACAAGCAAACTACTTACTGGCCTGAGTAATGCAAGCTGAAATGGGAAAAACATCTGTAGTTATCAGACGGACCTCATTAGCCATGAGTGGTCTCAGGGATAAGACACTTAGGAAAGACAGCAGCATCTTCCATTGAAAAGAGAATCTTCCACTGTTAAAAAGAAGCTTTAGCTTTCTCTTCTCTGCTTTAAAAGGTGCATCATTTCCTGATGTCTGTCCTTTCAATAGCTGGGATATATATGGGCGGTCATAAGGAAAAGACGGTTCTATTTTCAGCAGCCCGTTCCTTTATATTTTTATTTCCCACTACCATTTCTAAGAGTCATTTCTGAAAATCTAACACTTTCCAGATAACCTCATTTATACCATTTACTTATATGGTCTCTTCTGGCAACACAGTTTATGTGATTAGCATTATTTAACTTAAATAATTATGCCTAAATTCCCCATTCTCTCTTAATTTCAAAGTATTTTAGATTGTATACATTGCTAATTTAACTGCCTACTAGTATGAGCAGTTTGTCTTATTCAATTTTATAAAATCCCTTTAGGATATATTCCTCCCACGCAGAAAATTTAAGGTCCTTATGAATGTATGAGAATAAGAAAAGCTACCTTGCATGTTGCCAGAACAAATGTTTATCAAACCCAGAGCCATCCTTCCTAACATATGTACACTCACTTCTCACGATCCCCACTCCCCACTAAAAAGAGCTCTTTAAGAACAACAACAAAACTCTCTCGTTTACACAGGTTTACTCTAGTAATTCAACATAGTTTGGCAGAGCCCTAGGCTAAACTGAAAACAGGAAATCTTTATTTTCCTACCTCCACTTTAAAACATTCTCCGCCCACTGGTGGTCAATTTCCCAAGGTCTTTATACTACTTTCTCAGTACCCAGGTAACTCCCAATACCCACTCACCACTTACTCCACCACTGCCACTATGGGTCTCCTTGCAGCCTACCTTGAAACTAAGTCCCACTTGGGTCCAGCTCTGAATCATGCTGGGCTGTTATTCATCTTATTGGAAACTAATCTTAAATTGTCACAATGCATTCATCATATTTTGTGCACAATGTATTTCAACAGAGGCAATACCTTAATTCAAGGGAACTAATCACAAATGGGATATGTTCAGGTACTACAGTAAGCCTGTGAGGAAGATTATTTTGGGGGACAGGTAAAGAAATCTCTGTCAAGGACCTCAAGTTACTTCACTCAAGTAACAGGTATGTTGAAGTGGAAAGAATCCAGGCTATGTTGGTACAGAGGATTACACAGGCATTTCTTCAATTTTGGAGTTTATTCAAATCAGTTAATTTCTCTGAACTTTGGTTTTCTAATCTGTAAAAGAGGCTGGTAGTATCTGCTCTTGTAAATTTCTCAAGAGCATTAAAAAGGAGAACATGTGTTGGGCATGACATGTAGTAGGAGCTGAGTAAATCTAAGTAAACGTACCATTCCTTGCTCTCCTACATGATGTCCATACTTAAGCCATGTTGGGTAACACTACATTCCCTAGTCAGTCAGTGAATGAGTCACTGTGTTGACTCAGCAAATGTTCATTCAAAAAATATTTAAGACCCTTCTATGTTTAAGAGGTTGTGTCTGCACTATGAAGCTTTTAGTATGTGTAGTGACATTTCATACATACTGATTTTGGTCTGTTAGCCCCCTAAATTGTAAATTACCCACATAATCTTTAAACTAAACCATGTTTACTAAACTGTGTTATCTCTATTACTCAAAAGACTTAACGTTTTTCAAACTTAATAATCTGCATATCATTTTTTCTATTTGTAACTCAGAAGCCAAGTTTCAAAAGCTTCTATTTATTCACCTCAATTAATATGATGATGGTATAGAACAATGAAAGGTTTTCCCAATGTGGATCTGAAGTAATCTCTTCCAAGCAAGAGGAAGTTGCTGTTTCCCATGTACATTTGCTCTACTTTCTGTGTAAGAATTTACCTTATCCACAAGTAAATGTTTTCATAACCTCTGGAATCAAATATCTCCTATAGCAAAAATAAAGCATTGATGGAAACCCTAAAAATGGTTTCTAAGCATGTTCTATTCCATGATATTTTAGGGGAAGGCATTATTTGGAGGCTGAAAATAGGATGGGAAAATGTACTGGTACTGAAGAAAGAATAACTTTCTTCTTTCCAAACCAATGTAGGAATTATCCTAGGGCAGTGTTTCTAATCTGAGAGATTCTTTTGGAGCATGACATGATTTTACTGAATACTATGGCAGAAAAAGGGCAATGGGACAACAATATGATGGGTCAAATTTCCTGAACAGAGTATCACAATAGTAACAGAAAAGGAGACACTATATTTCTGTTGATAGATAGTGACAAAAATACACTATTTTGAAAGAATAACAAGCTATCAATACTGCTGAGAAAATGTGGGGAATAAAAAGGAGAAATATTTGTAAATTTTATTCTAAAGCCAAATGTTACTTTTTTAAAAATTAAAATAAATAAATAAATAATAAAGATTTGTGTTTCAGGAAAGGAATTTTTCTTTAAAATTTGGTTGTGAATAAAGTCATTTAATCTTTCTAAACCAGAGTTTTCTCATCTGAACAATGAGAATGAGGCTAGTCTTAGAATTCTCACAGAGGTAATAAGGATTAAGCATCTAATCAAGTCTAATGATTATCTTATTATTAAGAGGCAAAATGGCAAAAAAGGGGTCTAGGCATATTGACTGGTTGTAAATTCAGGACTCTGTCACTTTTTAGATTACCTGAGAAAAGTCTTTTCTCTAAGAATCAGTTGTGTCATCTGTAAAACGGGAATAACAGTAACACTATGGTGCAGAATTATGTTTCCATGTTGCTTGGCACATATTAAGAACTCAGTTATTTTTATTACTATTTTTTATTATTGATCACTATTTTTTATTATTGATAATAGTAGTAAGGATCATCATTGCATTTAACTGTTATTAGAGAAACACTCAACATTCTAAAACCTCTAGTCCAACACTACACTGTCCCTTTCATAGTTGAGCCTACTTTATAAACTAGAGACACATGTCTTCTTCAAGACATATTTTTCTTATTACTTCTTATACTTTAGCCATCCACTTAAGGCAGGTACTTTTAATGTTATCTTCTTTTCATTTGTATACTAATCAAATAATTGTACTCATACCTAGAGATGCATTAATTGCAAAAAGATCCAATGTTATTAATTAAATGAATATACTCTTCCCTTTCTATTATGTCTTTCCTATGATACTGTTTTCTACCTTGCACTTTTCCTTGTCTTTACTTGTATTCCTTCATTTTTCTGAGAGGTTCTGTCATTTTCCTTCTTAAAACTGCATAAACCAGGAAAATAAAACCAGAAAATTTAAAACTTCAGTTTCCAGATCTCTGAAGCATGAACAGATGGCCATCAAAAATCTAGTCTTTTTTTCTTTTTCATTTGCCTATCCACAACCTGAATATATCAAAATTACCAGCAAAGCCAACTTTAAGCACAACCACCTTTTTTTTTTTTTTTTTTTGGCTCCCACATTAAATGTTAGGACACTAAGTATTGATTCAATTCAAATTCTGATTATATTGCTATCTAATTTTTAAGCCACAGAAACTGACCTCATCCAGAATATTGGAAAACATAACTTTGTTAATTTTACATCTAAAATAAAACCTTTAAGTATACAAAATGATATATAAACACTTCTACTTACTTCAGCTTTTCTACATTTTTTTAGTACTTCTTAGGAAAAAGGGAGTAAAAATAAAACAGATGGATACATTTGAAATATCTGACTTGCTGGGCCATTACTCGTTACTACAATATAAGCAAGCAAGGCTTGAAGGCAAAGACAGCAAATACTCAGTAAAAAAGATTCAGAGAAAGAAACAAGTCACTCATCATTCAACAAAAATTAGAGTGCCTACTATCTGCCAGGTAAATTAGCTAAGATATCCTCATGGAACATATAATGTCATAGGTGCTTCAATCAGGAAAGAATTAGGTGCTACAAGATGAGAACCCATCCCTAGAAAGGGAGTTAGTACCTGGGAAGGCTCTCTAGAGAAGATGATCTGAAGTCATGACCTTCATGATGATTAGAAGTTAGCCAGGTATGGTAGCAAGAGCTGGGTTGTGCTAAGAGTAACAGCATGAGCATAAAGCCCAGGGAAAGAGAGAACATGGTCCAGAGATAAAAAGCAAAATATGGTCAGAGCATTGACTGGGCAGAGGTAGATGGGAAGGTATGGGGAGGGGAGGGACAAAAGATGAGGCCTGAAAAATAAGCAGGGCGAGGTCTTTCTGTCCTTAATGATACAAGTGAGGGGCCAGATTGAGTCTGGATAAACATTCTGGATATAGCTTGAATGGATTGGAGCAAAGATGGTAGAGCAAACACCGATGTTCAATCTTCCCTTGCCTTTTCAATTCCTACTAAAATAATGGTAGGAAATTTATTTAAAAGGCATACGCTTACTAGGATAAAAAAAAAAAACTGGGAAGGACTGCAATGGAAAAGAATGTGAACCAAATTGCAGAAGAGTGGTGGTTGAGCAGACAGGAGAAGGCAGAATATCCGTAAGAATGCAGGATGGATGTGTGTGTGTGTCTCTGGGTGTGTGTGTGTGTGTGTGTGTCTGTGTGTGTGGTTTTAGCCAAGAAGGTTGCCTGTTGGTATGTGTGTGTGTGTGTGTGTGTGTGTGTGTGTGTGTGTGTGTGTGTGTGTGTGTGTGTGTGTGTGTGTGTGGTTTTAGCCAAGAAGGTTGCCTGTTCAACAGAAACTCTGAAAGGCTCAGGAACTTATCAGTCCAGGTTCTTCTTTACAGAGGTGCACTAGTGAAGCAGGACTGAAAACAGAAGAATTGATAGCGATTTTACATAGAGTGAAATCAAACACCTCCATAATCTCTCTAAGCTCATGCAGCTCCCACTTCAATAGCAGAAAGAATGCTTCCTAACTTGAGGGGTTAAGCCAGAGACCAGGCAAGGCCAAAGGCAAGGGTGAGTGAAGTGAAAGTATGCCCATTCATTGGTGATGTTTGTCCAGAAACTTTCACCTATTTGGCTACCAGATAGCTGGAGATTCCCCTTCTAGGAAATAAGAGCCTTTCTCTAGAAACTAACTAGACTGATTTAGTGAAACTGAAATGTGGGGGATGTCACAACAAAACAACTGAATTTGTTCGTTTCATGAGAAAGGTCACCAGTCAACAAGCCCTGTCTCTGAACAGAGAATTTCTAATCATGTCTCAGTCTTGCTCTTCAACAGGAATGGACAGTCAGGAACTACCAGACACTTGAGGAACTCAACATGCAATAAACAAGACAAGACATAAAAAAGGAACTTGTGATATGGAAGTGCTGGAAAGGGAAGAGTGTGGTCCCTTTAAATGATAGAGAATGGGGTAAGGGAAATGCTGGGTATTGTGGGGTGGGGTCCCTGGCTAGGGCTCCACCCCGACGAACCTATGTAAGGACAGGCATTTCCTGCCCAAATGTTGTATTTCCTGCCCAAATGTTGCATTTCCCAAGACACCCTGGCCTGCCACGCCCCCAAGCTGTGCCTATAAACCCCCTGAAGCCCCAGCAGGCAGACACACAGGCAGCTGGACATTGACAGGAGCACATTAGCAGAGGAACACACAGGTGGCTGGACACTGAGAGGAGCCCACTGACAGGCACTGGGCTGGCAGACCACTGAATGGCAGAACAATGCGGAGTTTAGGGGAAAACCTTCCCACTCGATCTCCTTCTGGCTTCCTCCATCTGCTGAGAGCTACCTCCACTCAATAATACCTTGCACTCATTATCCAGTCCCAGGTGTGATTCGATTCTTCTGGTACACGAAGGCAAGAACCCAGGATACAGAAAGCCCTCTGTCCTTGCGACAAAGTAGAGGTCTAATTGAGCTGGTTAAGACAAGCCGCCTATAGACGGTAAAACTAAAACAGCATGCTGTAACACACGCCCACTGGGGCTTCAGCTGTAAACATTCACCCCTAGATACTGCATGGGGTCAGAGCCCCACAGCCTGCCCATCTGTATGTTTCCCTAGAGGTTTGCACAGTGGAGTACTGAAGAAGTGAGTCACACCCTCATCGTACGCCCTGCTAGGGGGACAAGGGAACTTTTCCTGTCTCACTTAGAAGAAACTGAGACAATGTAGAGAACAGAAGAAAACTTTTAAAAAAAAACCTATAAGAAATATCTGCAATGATAAGATTTTGCCTCCATCACAGAAAAGACAAATGCAATAAGAAAGTACATCCAAGAACAACAAAAACTGCTTGCAATTAAAAATATCATAACTAAAAAAAGAAAAAAATCAATTGAAGGGCTGAAAGATAAAGTGGAGAAACTCTTGTAGAAAACACAATAAAACAAAAACAAAAATAAGGAAGATGGGAAAAGAGATAAAATAAGGTCAATTTAGGAATTGAAGAAAGTGAATACCAAGAAAATAAAGTGGAAAGAAAATCAAATAAGAAAATATAAGAAATTTCTTTGTACTAATGGATTGAGTTCTCAGAATAACAAAGCAACAAAAATTTAATCCAGGTAGAATCATTATAGAATTTCAGAATACCAGAGGTAAATCAGAAGGTCCTAATACCTTTTGGGTGAGGGAGCAAGGGGAGTCACATGCAAGGAATCAGAAAAAAGACTGTGGTCAGACTTCTTAGGAGGAAGTAAAAAGCAGAAACAATGGAACATGACCTCAAACTTTTGAAATAAATGATTTCCTATGAGAGTTCAATACTCGGTCAAATATCAATCAAATGTGAGGTAGGCTAGAGTCATTTTCAGGCATGCAAGGCTATTTACTCTTTTTCTTGAGAAGATACTGGTGGATGTGCTCCTCTATAGGAAAAAAGTAAACCAAGGAAGAGAAAGACATAGAATCCACAACACGGTTGACCCAAGGCCCCAAGGTGCAAATAGAACAAACAGGAACAAGAGAATTGAGGCCTCCAGGAAGGTAGAGTCCAAGAAAAAAAATGGAAATGACAGGTTTCCTAATGTGGTCGACATTGAGCAGATGAATTTGTGATAGTGACAGTGCTTGGGAATGGATTTGTTGATAGTGACAAGAAACCAAACAAATAAAGCCAATGTAATAATTAGCTCTAGGAAAAAATGAAGAGTTGTTTGAGAAAGGAAATCTAATCATAGAACACAATGAGGCTCAGCAGGGAACACTTTTTACACAGTAATAATGCTGTAAACACAGAATATTTATTTAACCAAAAATTGAGATATAGTCATATTGGAAAAACAGGGTGAGGAAAAATGTGTGTATGCATCTGTGCTTATAAAAGAGAGCTAACTAAATCATTTCCAAAGGCAGGAAAGTCAATAGATTTCTCACATTAAAAAAAAAAAATCAAGAAATAGCAAGATAAGAAATGACTACAATTTTGTCAGAGGGTAGCCTCTGAGGAAGGTATGGAGTGTGGGGGTAGGGAGGACTGAGGAAGAAAATTTTGCTTTTTATTATAAACCTTTTGTTGTACTCTTTGATCTTCTAAAACTAAATACATGCATTATCTTCGGGATTCATGATTTTCGTAATCTCTGGAAATACTGTCCAAAAATCTCTTTGAATATTGCCTCTTAATTTTTCTCTAGTTTGTCCTTCTGAAACTCCTATTAAACATATGTTGGATTCTCATCTTTTAAGATCTTAACATCTGTTTCCTATTTTTTCTTTTTAAAATTTCATATATATATATATGAGATGGGGTCTTGCTGTGTTGCCCAGGCTGGAGTGCAGTGGCATGATCAGAACTCACTGAAGCTCGCTCAAGCAATTCTCTCACTTCAGTTTCCCAAGCAGCTGAGACTGCAGACTCATGCTGCTATGCCCAACATCTTTCCTATTTTCAATATCTTCTTCCATTTTGCTACATTCTTTTAAATTTTTAATATCTAGTTTCTAGGTTGCTATTTCTCTCTTTATCAATGTGTAATACTTAGCATGTCCACTGAGCTAATTTTGATGAATATATAAAAATTCTATGTAGTCCTTCGGGAGGCTGAGGCAGGAGAATTGCTTGAACCTGGGAGGCGGAGGTTGCAGTGAGCCGAGGTTGCGCCACTGCAGTCCAGCCTGGTGCCTGGTGACGAAGTGAGACTCTGTCTCAAAAAAAAAAAAAAAAGCATTATTTTTTACAGTATACTTTTTATTTCTCATGTTTTCATTTTATTTCTTATGCCATTATTTTAAAATCTACTTTATCTTCTCTATCCAGAAATTCTAGTATCTGAAGTTCTTGAGAGTCTAATCCTATAGTGAGTTGTAAGAGGCAGTTTCTGACTTGTTCAAACTGGGCTAGATAATGGATAGAATACATTAGAAGAGGTTTTGTGAAGAGGTGAGGAAGGCGACAAGTTCACTTCTAAGCATTACTCAGCATGACTTAGAAGAGCTATTGATGCACCAAAGTGAGCCAATGGAAAGGGGTTTGAATCCAGATTCTATCCTTCCTTAAAAAGAAAAAGAAAAAAAAAGAACTAGTGTTCTGAAGTGTAAGATACTTACTTAAGCTATTAGGCACCAGCAGATATTTATAGAGTGCCACTCAAACTCAAATCTCGCTCTTACAGGAAAAATAATTAGAAGATAAATCAGACCTTTTAACATTTTATAGCTGAATTTCTTTCTTCTGAGCTTTAAACAAACTTTGCATGTTGGTTGTTTAAAGATCACAACAATTCATGGTCTTCTTTCAGAAAATAGTGAACATTATTGTGAGTTACAACATTATTGCCAGAAGAGTTTTTACTTTCCACCTTGAAACATCTTTTCTTTGAAAAGTAAGTTCATGAATATGGACAAATATTCTCAGTAGAGGCAATATAAATTCAGAGTTTGTGTTAATATCATTGTGGGTCACGGACACAAAGACATACAAACATCTCTATAAATACAAAATTAGATATAAATGAAAACTGTATACCTTTAAACATATAGTATTCCGGAGAAAGTATTATTCAATGGAGTTCTCACATAAAATAAAAAAATTTCTTATAACTTAAAAAGGTAATTATTCCATTATTTAGATGTATTGAGAGTCTTCATGGGCTATCTTAAAGTATTGTGTATATCACCTGAACCAACAATACATGTTATACTTTATACACATTTAACACTTCAGAAATGTATGCCAGGGTATAACTGAGTCCTAATGGTGTCAAAAGCCAGATTATTCTAGAACTAGATATTAGTTTGGGAACACAGACAGCAAATGGCCAGACGGCCCTGCAGTAAACTGCTGAAGGCCATTTAAAACCAATCCAAGCGTACATGTATTCCAATAGAGAATTACGGGCAACAAATCAATGAGATACCAAAAATTGTGTAACAATATCTTTGTTAACCCAGAAATAACATTCCAATTTTACAGAACTTGAATTAAAACAAATCTTATTCTTTACTTCCCTGTGGTAAATAAAGGAGCAAAATCAACTCTCTTGTCTAGCAGGTTTATGGCCCACAGTATGTGCTTACTATGCAGTTGCTGAACGAATGAATGCCTTGGTATGAGGAAGTGGAAAAGGGTATGCATACACTATTCTATGCTTTTCTGGGTCCTGGGAGTTTGAGTATATTTTATTTAGGTGGTTTGCATATATGAAGTGGAAAAAGGAAGGTTGGTTGAAGGGTAATTATTTCTTGATGGAAGAATATAAAAAGTATAAACAGATCAGCTATTGCTTAAGCAAACTCAGCTCTTCATTCCTGATCTACAATGCAAATGGTATACAAAGTAAGGTTTCATTAAAGAGTGACTGTCACATCAACAGGAAAGAGAATGAAGACCTGCTATGCAGTATTATTAGATATATTGAATTTGTTGTCACTAAGATCAACAAAACACTGCTTTGAAGGACTACACACTGTGACACAGAAATAGCTTTGCTACATAGAACACTCCTTTGATATAATTTTTTTTTCATTTTATTGTAATGGGGTTATACTTCTAGAAGAAATGAATATCAATTTACTGACGGCTTGGACTACTATTTAAAAAGTAATACACCAATCAGAAAGCATCTGTGATAACAATCTATTTTGAAAGAAAAAAAAATTAGAATCTATCACATGATAGCCCCATAACACAAAATAACTCCATATCATAGGATGTGGAATGGGACTTCTCTTATCATCCTGGCATTTCAGCTGAGGCTCTAATGCTAAGGATTAATACCTACAAATGCTAAACAGAGGTGCTAGGCATACCTCTGCAGGACTTGCTAAAGACAGAAATATTATCTGTAAAATACTCTTACCCTATCACTCTCTAACAGCCTATGTAAGAAAAGGGTAGAGACTGGGACGTCTGCCAGAAGAGGGGTTGGCATCTCTTTCCCCAAGCTGGGTGACTGCCAAACTGCCGAAACTCAACACCTGCCTCGTTCCACTCCTAGTACAGAGCACAGAATTCTTGGGAGAACCTACTGCATGCCCCCTAAAATATGGGGCATAGATCACGGTGATGGCCGTGATTTGAGATTCTGAAGAAAGGAGGCTGACCAAAGTTGTCCCAATGGCAGGTCAAGGAGAAAGGCAAGTAATGGAAGCAGTCTCTATTTTTACCATTTGTAAGGAAGAAGATGTCTGATGTGTTTTCCTGTGGGCCTAGTGGTAGGTGGAGGGAGCTAGGCTTACATAGTATTGAAAGGACTATGCTTAAGGGCCTTTAGGGCAAGGTACATGCAAGTGGGGTACGACCTGAGAAAAGGAGGTGATTAGAAGTTACCCAGATAAGATTTCATCCATGACAGGTGTACTAACTCTGTGTATGAGGTCTCCATATGTGTGTCTCAAAAGAACATAACTAAGTGCCACACAAAAGACTTAACCAAAGGCATCTGACACCTATGACAGGCCCTCAAACAGCTCCATCTATGTAACTAGCCACACTCCCCCCTTTTTCTTTCATCCGGACCCTCCCAGTCCGGTCCCTACTGCAGGAGCCTGAAGGAGAGAGGAGAAGGCATGAACAGATGAGTAAGTAACTGGTCTATTGAATAAGTTGGACTTTATACGGTATAATGAGAGAGCAGTTTTAGTTTCCCTTCCACCACTGCCTTCAATCACACTCTCAGATCTTCTTCTTGTGGGTGACAACTTGGGTAGATACTATGGTTTTCTGGCTTGTGGCTAATTTCTTCTGGTACTGCTAGCATATTTTTCTCCTTCCTACATTATAATCTAGGGTTAGAGGAAGTCTTTTCAAACATGGTGCTAAAGGTAGAAACCACAAAAGTAAAGAACAAACTCGGCCAGAAGTGGTGGCTCAGGCGTGCAATCCCAGCATTTTGGGAGACTGAGGCGGGTGGGTCACCTGAGGTCAGGAGTTTGGGACCAGCCTGGCCATGGTGAAACCCCATCTCTACCAAGAATACAAAAAATTAGCCAGGCATGGTGGTATGCACCTGTGATCCCAGCTACTCAGGAGGCTGAGAATCACTTGAACCCAGGAGGAGGAGGTTGCAGTCAGCCAAGATTGTACCACTGCACTCCAGCCTGAATGATAGAGTGAAACTCCATTGAAAAAAAAGAAAAAAAAAAGAATGTACTCATCTGTGTAAAATAACATATCATAAGCTTCATAAATACAACTGAAAGACAACTCACAAAAGTATAAAAAATATTTGTAATATATACAACAGCGTTAATCAATTAACTTTTGGAAATGAATGGGGGCTCACTGTCAGGTTCAATTAGCTCCCCTCTGCTATGTGACCTAGCAGCTGTGTGACTTCAGATGATTCACTTAACATCTCTGGGCTTCAGTTCCTCTTCTACAAAGAGGGATTAATACCATTACTGACATTACTGGGTTGTGGGGAGGATTAAATAAGCTAATTTATGTAAAGCACTTAGCACAGCATCCAGGCAAGAGTATGTACTCAAATAAATGTCAGCCTTTTATCCTCATCACCATCATCAAATCTCCAAGCGGCAAGTGATAGGTAGTATAAATTGATTTGTAAGCACTCTTCCCCTATTTTCTCTGTATTGCCATAGTTTTCCAGAATAAGCATGTGTTACTTTGGTAGGGAACATATACAAACTATTTCAATTAAAAAAGAAGTATAAAGTCATTTGTGAGCCTCTGCCAACTTTACAAAGTAGAGAAAAGCAGCTGTAGTTTCTTACTTGGGCTAGAGAAGATCTTCCTGCTCAGTTTGTGATACATAATGTCCCTGAGTTATTGGATAGGCAAAATGGTTCTCTTCCAACCGAGGCAAGAGCCATCTGGTCATTCATTGATAGAAATAAGTATCTGATTACCAATTATGTTTCCACTGATCAGCCTATATACACAGAAGACATGCAAAAGGTATAAAGGCCTTAGAAAACCCTCATAGGAATAGAATTCAACATTTCGTATCACAGCTTTTTACTATGTTGTCACATTGGGTTTTACTTGTTTATCACGTCACTTCATTTACCCTAATGAAAAATTACTCCTAGGACTCAGTTTCCTTTACTGGCCTCGCCATTCATTCTGGGCACAATTTTACAAAAATAAGGCATATGGAAAGATACTGATGTCACTGTCAGATGAAGCAAAACCACATGAGAGGCCCTGGCTCTGGTGCTCACTTAAGTTAGGCTGAAGTAAGAGGGAAGAAGTTCTGGGATGTATGTGTCACAGTGTTTGAAATGGCTGCATTCCACAAACAAGTCCAATTTACAAGAGAAGTGCAATATAAGGTAGAGGAGGGTTTCAAGCTTTAAACTATGTTACTAAGTACACATTTGCATCTAAACTTTAAAGCAGCGCTGAATCGCATTTGGATAGAGTTATAGCATTGCTTTAAATACACACGCACACCCAGAGACACACACCATGGAGGTAATCCAGTTACTCCTGCAGCACAGATGTGCACAAGAATGTTCTAAGTGATTAAGATAGGGCTTTAAAGTTAGTTAATTAGAAACATCTCTTTTCCTATGATCAACACTGATATCAGCCGAGTTCTGGTTGGTGGAATTTAAATTTCAACCTAGCTTTAAATGTTAAAAACATTTGCTCTTGCTCTTGTGCTGTAGAATTGGCTTCGTGTGGGGGCCTTCGGTATCTAAACTCCTTCAATCAGTTCTAACAGTTTTAAAAATAGAATTCTGTTCACCTGATATTATTAAACAGAGCTTCTTATAAATAGCATTTATCCCTTCTTGGAAGGAAGGATAACAAAAGTCATAAACGTAATATTATAAAATCTATTTGGATAGAAAAGAAATCACTTGTCATTTTAAGAGCAACCATACCACTCTGCTCTGATTACTGGTATGATCCTTTCTAAAAAGGCCATAGGACTGTTGAGAGGGTAAAGTATAACAACATATAGGAAAGTGTTCAGTATAGTGGCTGGCACAAATACTTGCTTAACAAACTTCAGTTTTGCAAAATGAAGGTTATTGCCAGAGAAAGTGAACCTAGAGAGTTATAATAAACATGTACTGGCTGGGCACGGTGGCTCATGCCTGTAATCCCAGCACTTTGGGAGGCCCAGGCGGATGGATCACAAGGTCGGAAGATCGAGACCATCCTGGCTAATGCAGTGAAACCTTGTCTCTACTAAAAATCCAAAAAATTAGCCGGGTATAGTGGCATGCACCTGTAGTCTCAGATACTCGGGAGGCTGAGGCAGGAGAATTGCCTGAACCCAAAAGGTGAAGGTTGCAGTGAGCCAAGATTGCGCCATTGCACTCCAGCCTGGGTGACAGAGCGAGACTCCGTCTCCCAAAAAAAAAAAAGAAAAAAAACCAAACCAACAAACAAAACCCAAAAAACAAAAACATGTACTTATTTTTATAAGTCCAAATTTTATTTTCACAAGACTTAAATATCAATCTCTCAACCTCTGTATGTTATATTGGAAAAATATTTCTGCTATTGGAGATTTTTAAAGTTACAGTCACATTAAAATCCCAAAGGACCAATGAAGTTGCTTCCTTTTGGCCTTATACCTCCTGACCCAAGCCATATGCACAGAGAATACAAGGTCACTCCTGGCCTCCTGGAGCCATGTTGACGAGACAATGCTTCCACCGATGAGCAGAACAATCCAATTGCCCTGGATTACTAAAGAATGGATCAACTAGGTCATCTTCTAACAAATACATACTGTTCTTCTATTGGAAAACAATACGGATATACTTTTTTAAAGAGATATACTTGATAATTTCTGCCTGCTAGGATTAATGAATCTGTCAGTGTTAATGGCAAAGACTTATTTGCAAAAGGGTAGCCCTTTGATTTTATTTTATTCGTGTTTTGCTCACAACACTAGAGGGCTTGGTAACTATGCCAGTAAAATTTTCCTCTCACTAAGGTGGTCACGTATTTCTGAGAATCAGGGCTGGGAGGGAATTTGTAGGGTGTCTGTGTAAAAATTCATCAATAGGAGGGTGAGAGAAGCAAAATACCTTTAGAATTAAATTACCTTGGACTCAAATTTCAGGGTCACCACCTAACAGGTAAATAACCCTGGGCCAATATGAGCCTTTTGTTTTTACTTAACAAATGGGAACAACCTCCTAAGGATGTTTTAAGGATTAGTTGAAATGATATATGGATAACTATTAGAGGGAGACTATGCATTAATAAATTCATTTCTCACTGAGACTAACTTCCCCAGAAAGACAACATATCTTCTTAGCCTAGACAAAGTGGTTGGTGATGTTTTGGGTATCATGATTAGAGGGAGAGTCCTAGAAAAGATCCAGAATTGGTTGATGAATTTATATATTTTCTTACATTTATTTTTATGTCTGCTCTAAATAGCCCCACTGAATTTCTCACCTTGCACTGGTGGCTACTGCTCATGGTAGGGGTCTAAAAACTTCCCAGACACCTGACAGTGAGGATGGCAAACAACAATGATGACAACCACCATCTGCCCTCCCTTGTAACTTGTTCTCTTCTTCCATTATTTCTGATTGGTACAGATGCACTAAGAATGCAAAGAAAATTATGGATAAATAGGAAAGACCTGTTTGAGAAATATTATTCAAATTGGTTAAGTGTAGATGCTTAAGAACTGGCTTTTAAAAACCATGCTAGCAAAACTCAGGGAGAGGAGGAAAGAACAAGAAAAAACCCATAACTAGACACCAATATCAAAATTTTCATTCTTAAGATTGCTTTCCTTTTTTTCACTTTCTCTTAGTCAAAACACTGTCAAGTCATAACTTATGCTAAGAGTACTGAAAGGTTTTCAAATAGGCAGACAGATACTATCTTCCCATTGTGTTATTATAATTATATTGTGTTAAAGGTTCAATTCTATAGCCTATATATAATTATACAGGATAGTGTGACTGTATGTGTGTGTATGTGTACACATCTACAGTTATTTGCATTTTTCTAGACAGAAGCTCATAGATTTGGCCTAATTTCTAAAGAGATTTATGACATATCTATGAGATTGAGAAAAATTCATTCATTCCATGAATATATTTTGTATGAATACTTTTTGTTAGGCACTATGGTAAGCAAAGGAACACATGAAAGACAGTGTTTGGCCTTTACAGTTTAGAATGTAGCAAATGATTTGAATAAAGGGGTTGGAATGAGGTGCAAGTATTAATCTTATCACCTTACTGATTACTCTCCTCTCCTAATTCCACTCTACCCCATATGAATCTTTTTCCCCAGGTGTCACAATATCCTTGGGACAAATTCTCCATATTAATCAAATTCACATATTAATATAGTGCCTAATAATAAACTTCACTGATGTTGTTCAAGCAACCTACAGTGACCTGTCTACTTTATCCTGAAGTTTCAATTCAATGTCTACTTTCCCTAAGACGTTTTTCTGAAACTCATGAATATTGTTGACTACTTATTAACCATGACTGCTGGTTTCATGTATCTTTGTTTTTTCTTCCTAACTAAAAGTAAGTTCTAGGAAGCAGGAATCATGTCTTACATATACTATTTTTGTTTGTGTTCCTGCCTAGTTGGGCCTACTCTAAATGATTGTTTCCTGCTAAAGAAGATGAACATACTTAAGGCTGGTTCTCTAACCTAGATTCAAACAAAGGAAGAAAGAAATTTTTTAAAAGACGTTGAGAGTGCAGAGGAAAATACATGACAAGAGAAGAGTCGGTTAAAGAATATGTGTCAAGACAAACAGGGAGAAAGATGTGCAATTGGAAGTATGCCAGAGGTGCCAGGCTCTCCATGGAGGGTGATTCCAGAGGCACTACAAAACTCTAGGAGTATTTTCAGACCTTTGTGGGGAGGCACAATGCTGGTAATAATTGCAGTCAGAAAAGAAACCTCATGAAACTTGTTCATTTCTGTGAACGAAGCTGTAGCCAAGCTAAGAGGCACGTTGTCTTCCTACGGCATGAATCTTAGTGTGAGATGGAGCTTGCCAAGACTCATAAAATGTACCCACTTCTGTTCATTCGAGTGGGAACAAACGTTCCTGCCAGACAAAGCTCATGATGCTATGGAGCTTACTGTGGTTGCACATCAGAAGTTTTAAAATGCTAGGGAGTTCGAAGATACTACTGATATCTACAACTTATATCCAAAGACTGATTCAGAATTGATCTGGGATGGGGCCTCAGAACTGTTATTTTTTTTATACCAGGTAGTTCTAAATTGCCATAAGAATTGAAAAGTGCTCTAATTTCCATCTAGGAAGAAAATTCAAGGGCTTGGGTGTAGTGGCAGGATACCCCTTTAGTAATCCCTTTTCAAAAGTGAAGGCCATAACCTTAGAAGAGAAAATTGGATATAAAGAGCAAACAGGTGGCTACATAGAAAGTGCTAAGAGTTGGTTTTGTAGACTCCAAGAAGAAAAAGTACACAAAGAAAGTTTTTCATGAAGCCAGGAAAGAATGTCCCTAATTTGCCAACATCACGAAGAAGATTTTAAACTAAATTTTGGAAGGAAGAGAGGGAGAAAAATATTCAGATACAATCATAAAACCTGAAACCATGGAGGATAAAAAAAAGCAGCAAGTGGTAAAAATACCCAAAGAATTTTAGGAAAAAATTAAAGGGAAGCCAGCAGTGATGAAAACTTTGAGCCTAAGTCTGCACGTCAAAGTCTGAACAAGAAGCTAATTTACTTTGGAATTTTTATGCAGTTTATCAAATTTTTATGCTCTTAAGGGGTATGATAAACTCTAATATGCTGCAACAGAATGGGATACAGGAAGCACTATAATGATTGGAAGTGCAAGCTTTGGAAATGACAGTTCTGGGTTCAAATCCTAACCTTATCACTTACTAATGGTGTAGCTTTTGGTAAGCGACTTAACCTCCCCAAGCCTCAGTTTCCTCATAAGCAAAATGGGGAGAATTATATCTACATCATAGGAATTACCATCAGCATTAATATAGTGAGTACCAAATGAACGTGAAGATGTTAATAACCCAGCACCAAATGTGGAAAATGCTCTTTACTTAATAAACACTTGCTTTTGAATAGTAGTGCTGTTGTTAAGAATAAACCCTAGCCAAAATGAAAACTTTATTCCAAAGGATAAAAGATTTGCTCAAAAAAAAGAGCCATGTACATCATGAAAATCACAGTATCCGTCTTGCAGATTATAAACCCAAAGGTGGAGGCGTTTTGGGAAAAAAGAGAAAGCGGTGGTGGTATTTGTTGGAAAATGCACTCTGGACTGCCAGGCCAGGTAGAGGATGTGGTTTGGTAACAGAGATTGCAAAACTGGAGAAGTAACATAAAGTGGTAGTGGGGAACTTCAACCATGAGGACACCATCTGGAAGTGTTGTTTGGCAAAAACACAACATTGGATACATTCTTGACTTACTTTCCTAAGAGTTTAAGCTCAAAGAAGAGAGATGATGCAAGCAGAGAAACTACTTTTCTGGACTTAAATCAGACAAACTGGGATAAAGGGTGAGTGCAGGATGTGGAAATTATCAGGAACTTAAAAGAAAAGTGGCCACTTAGCATTGTGAAACTCTAGAGTAAAAAAGAATAGGGACTAGATAGAATTTGGTATATGTTTAGACTACAGAAAAACTTCAGTAACACGAGAGAGAAGGTAACTATTATTCAATGGAAAAGATGGTGTAAAAAGTACCAAAAAATATTTTGGCTTATAAAAATGGCTACTTCTAGAGAAGTACTAAAAGAAAAACAAAAACTGCTTTCCATATACCCTCAACACTTCTGACATCAAATGTGTGTTTTTCCCCACAAGGACCAACTCTCTAACACCAACAAGGTGTTCTACAATTCAGTTTAATTCTCAGACTATGTGCTGGAGTTAAGGGCTCAGTACTACAAGAGTGTCCCATTTCAGATGCCAAGTCTGAGCCTCAAATACTTCTGACCAACAGCTATAAATTGGTGTTCTCACAATTCCTTTTTGGGTTTGAAAATTTGCTAGAACAGTTCACAGAACCAGGAAAACAGTTTACTTACTAGATGACTGGTTTATTGTAAAAGGATACATCTCAGAACAGCCCAATGGAGGAAATGCATAGAAAAAACCATGGGGAAAGGGAAATGTTGCATCTATGCCCTTTCCAGGTGCACCACTCTCCCAACACCTTCATGTGCTCATCAACCTTAAAGCTTTCCAAACCCAGTCCTTTTGGGTTTATAGGGCGGTTCCATTACAAAGGTATGACTGATTATATCATTGATCATTGCTGACTGAAGTCAGTCTCTATCCAGTCCCTCTTTCCTATCAAAAGGTCAGACTGTAGGTGGGGTCAAAAGTTCCAACTCTCTAATTAAATGGTTGGTCCCGATGGCAACCAGTCCCTCATCCTTAGGGGCTTTCCAAAAGTCACACGGCATGAACCTAAGCTCAGGTATGGTTGAAAGAGACTTGCTATGAACAACAAAAGACACGTTTTTCAACTTTATACCTCCTATTATTCAGGAAACTCCATACATTTTAGGAACTCTGTATCAGGAAACTGAGGCAAAGATCAAATATGTATTTCTTATTATATCATTGTATCACAAACATACAAGAAAGCAGTGAGGCCACATGGGATGAGTGGATGCAGCAACGTGGGTGCAGAACAAAACTGAGAAAAGTAAGTCTTTGAATATCCAGGATTCTAACACTGTCAAGGAATCCCCTTGTTCTCTGCTGTTTGTTTTCTGTTTGAGGAGAACAAACTAGGGTGAATGGGTGTAAGTGAGGGAATCACATTTTGGAGATAAAATGGATGAAAAATTAGAGCCATTCCCTTGAATGACCATAAAGATACCTGGTAATACAAAATTCTAGGGTAATGATTTTAGATCTCTAGGTTAGAACAGAGTCCTGGACATAGTAATGCATGCATAGCTTCCAGGCTTCAGCTTAATACCCACCACTAGGCAAGTTGGGTGTTTCATCCAAGTGTACACACACCACCACACACTTCTCTCGCACTTGTTACTATTTGTCTGCCTGTTATCCCAGCCTTTATGCCATAGGGATGATTCTATCCTGTTCACTTTGGTACTGCAACACCTAGCACTAATCCTGGCACTGAAATCCTTATGTATTTGCTTTACATTGGAATTTAGATACATGTTAGTGGCCTGTGTCTTAGGCCTCATTTTAAAAATGAGATTGTGAGAGAATGAGAGATGGGGGGTTACTCATTGCCACACTTGGATTTACATCCCATCTCTAGTTTATTTTCTCAGGATATTCCATTTGAAAATGAAAAGAAAAATCTTAGTTTTTAAACTGAATTTGCCAATATTCCTCCTTTCACCTTACTAAAAGTATTAGAGTATATATGTCTCATTATTGAGTGGAGTTCAATTAAAGTCAATGTCAGTCTGAAAATTTCTCCAACTCCTTCAAATTACTTGGTGCCTGACGTACTATTTTATTTTGTCGTTTTATCTTATTTTAAGGAGTGTCATGTTTTATCTTGTTTTAAGGGTCGGGAATGACCACTTTAGTGACAGCCTGAAACACATTAAATTTTCTCAAGGTTTAGTCTCTCAGGCATGCTCCCAGCACTCATGGACAAGAAAACTTATCCATCCTGATGTATCACTTAGCTGTATTCTCCAGTAATCTGTGAAAACAGATGGCATGGCAACACAGTTTGGAAATTTGTCCCCGCCCAAATCTCATGTTGAATCGTAATCCCAAATGCAGAAGGTGCTTGGGTCATGCAGGTGAATCTGTCATGGCCTGGTGCTGTCTTTGTGGTAATGATTTCTTGTCAGATCTGGTCATTAAAAAGTAGGTGGTGTCTCTCCTGCCCTCTTCGTTCTGCTTCAGTCATGTAGGATGTGCCTGCTTCCCCTTCTACTTCTGCCATGATTGTAGGTTTCTTGAGGCCTCCCCAGCCATGCTTCCTGTATAGCTTATGGAACCATGAGCCAATGAAACCTCTTTTCTTGATAAACTACCCAGTCTCAGGTAGTTTTTTATAGTAATGCAAGAATGAACTAATAGAGTAACCTTCAACACAAATGGTTTTTAAGCTCAAGTATAAGAAAAAATATTGTACTCTTCTTAAAAGGATCCATGAGACAGCTCTCATTTCCTTATTCAACAGGCTGTGCGCTTTGAAAAAGCATTATATTTCTAATCTGTATTACAACTTAAATCTATAAAAAGATCATAGTTATTTTATAAAATAAGTATCATCATAGAATCTACATATCAAATGCAAAAAACATAATGGTTATCAATTCAAAAAGGAATTTAACATTTGACAGATGTGTAGAACCTTTGAGGCATACATCTGTCAAGTTTCAGTCAAATAATAATGGTGTAAGCAAAAGAAAAGTTTAAACATTTTTTCCATTTCAACAGTTTTGAGAACAGAACTGTCTTCTAATCTAGTTAGAAATATACTTCAAAAAATGAAATATCACGTCAATTTCATTAAAGCATATTTACTCTGAAAATTCAGGTCTTTTCCCATCCTTACAGGTTTTTTCAGTGTGGTGTTGCTAGATAAAGCTGCAAAAAAAATTGGCATTTGAAAGCAAATAGGACACCCTAAATCACCTATCCCTTCCTTATTTCACTGTATCTTTCTATTAAACTAATCCCAGGACACTAGAGCATGTAATTTCCTGGTTGGTGGAAATCCCTCTAATCAGGGTATTTAGAATTGATGTCTCCTTTAACTGGGCTCCTTTTGTATTCTATACAATACAGAGGGAAATACTATCATAACACTTCAATAGTTAACTGACTTTATGAGAAAAATAGTTCCAAATGTTTCCTAAAACCTTCCAAACCGCACCAAAGACCATTATTGTAATATTATGTTTCCCTATTGCCTCCATTATTTAAGCTTGCCTCTCTTGAAATGATACTTGGATGAGAAAGTTAGGTTTATGTAATGTAAAATTGTTTCCAAAGGAAAAGCCTTGGCTGCATAATTATTATATATGTAGAGATGCCAGATAATTTGTTTTCAATAGCTCCTCTTTATTAATTGACAAAAGAATATATTTAAAGCTTTTGGTTACCGAAGCTTTTGGACAGAACTAATATTTTTTGTCTCTAAACTAAGCTATCTAAGTAGGCTTTGTGTAATTCTATTAAATTTAATACTAAACACAACAAGATTATATATCATATTACATCTGAAAACACTTCCTTACTATCTGTGTGTCTGTAACACCATGTTGTATACCTTAAATAGACATAATACAATTTATTTTTTAAAAGAAAAGGTATCTGCATTTTTGGTAACATATATATAAAACCCATATACACTGTGTATCACTGAAGTCCATTTACAGTAACACTATATTTTACTGAGTTCAGTTTCAAAAAGAACCTTAATGGCAGATTGGCAATGGATTCAGCTCTATGGTGCTCCTGTTACAATTTTAAATTGTCTCATTTCAAGTGTGTTTGCAACATGATTTTTTTTTATTTTGGAGTAATCAAAGGTACTATGTTCAGTAAATAGCCTAAAGACAGAAACAGTCCAAATGTCCCTTAATAGATAAATGAATAAACCAACTGTGGCATATACATATTATAGATTACTCAGCCATAAAAAGGAACAAACTACTGCTACATGCTAAAATATGAATGATCCTTGAAAAATTATGCCAAGACAAAGCAACTAGATACAAAAAGTCACATATTTTATGATTCAATTTATACAAATACATAAATCCAAGGAGATAGAACACAGATTGATGGTTGCCAGGGGCTGGGGAGAAGTAGGAATGAGGAGAAACTACTTAATAGGTCAGCAGTTTTCCTATGGAGTGATGGAAATGTTTTACAACTAAATAGAAATGGTGCTTGAACAACAATGTGAATGAACTAAATGCCACTGAATTCTTTACTTTAAAATGGTGAATTTTATATTACGTAGATTTCACCTCAATACATTTTTGTACAACAATTAAGTGGTAAATATTTTACTGTCCACCCATAATGAGATGTCATTTAGTGCTGACTAAGAACATGGATGAACTTGGTGTGCTGCAGTCTCCATCAACCCTCACCCAACGCTGGCTTGTCTCCAGGCCTGGAGGAGGGATATACATCCTAAGCACAGGGACCCAGGGTTGGCAGCTCATGAGTACGTATGTCACAAAAGCCAAAAGGAGATGCTGGAGGTCATGGGGGCAGGGACAGAAAAGAAACAAATAAATAACCTGAGACCACTCTGTTCTGTTTTGAAACTTAAATAATAATTCTTAAATATGATGTAAAATATTCTACAAAGAAACATGTTTCAGACAGTTATCTCAAAATATGGTATGATACTCATTAATGATCAAACTCTTTAATATATGTAATATATGCAATACATGCAGGCAGAAAACGAAAAGCTTCTGGAATTCCGGTATTTGAGAAAATGGATGTAAAAAGTTCCTCATGACTGGGCGCAGTGGCTCATGCCTGTAATCTCAGCACTTTGGGAGGCTGAGGGGGACAGATCACAAGGCCAGGAGTTCAAGACTAGCATGGCCAACATAGTGAAACCCCGTCTCTACTAGAAATACAAAAATTAGCCAGGTGTGGTGGCATGGGTCTGTAGTCCCAGCTACTTGGGAGGCTGAAGCAGGAGAATCATTTGTACCTGGGAGGCGGAGGTTGTAGTGAGCCGAGACCACACCATTGCACTCTGGCCTGGGTGGCGGAGTGAGACTGTCTCAAAACAACAACAACAAAACTCCTCATAACAACTTGGTAGTATGATCTCATTAAAACTCTTTTTGCAATATAGCGTTTCAATAGCTAGAAGATTTTAGGAGAAAAATAATTCCATTGGTTCCATTTTAGAAAGAAGTGGACTTGAAATTACAAGCACTTGGTTCAAATCTCAGCTCTGCCACTTATTGTGTGACTTTGGTCAAAATATTAATCTCTCTGAGCCTCTGTACGTTTACCAAGAGAATGCTGATAATAATGCTTACAATTTTATGAATTAAATTATAATGGCTATGCCTAGCACATGGCAAGCACTAGAGAAATGTTTTTCCTTAACTCCACTTGCCTCTTTTCCCAGATTAAAAAAAAAATATTTATTCATTAGGATTCATTGTTGTGAATGTCCATATAAAATCAATAACCAAGAATGTTTTTATTGTGCAGAGTGTCATTAAGTTGTTCATACTCTGAGACTTACTTCAGTGTTTGAGACATACATGCATGCATACACACACACACACACACACATATACACACATACATACACACCCACATATACCCACACGTATGTATGTGGGTGTATGTATGTTGGTTTCATATCTTAATGCCAGTTCTAAAAAGGTTTTGATTCTTGACTTGTCGACAAAGATACAATTTTCTCTATACCTGTAGAATCTTCAAAAGAGATGAGATAAAGTGTAGTTTCCTTTTAAATATTTTATTCATTATTGGGTACTTTCACAAAAACAAGAAGCGGCTACAATTTACTCAATATTGTATGCAATAAAACATTCCAAAATAACTCAGAAAATTGGTCCTGCTGTCTGAGGAGCTTATAATGTGAGTAGGAGAGGGGAGTAACAATAATACCAGCAATTGTAACATCTTGTGAAACAAAATCTTATTTTTTTCCTGTGGACTTACCACATACACAGTCTTAAGTTGATGTCGTATATGAAATTGAATGTGGATTCTAATCCTCAATAGAAACAAAATTTAAATTTAAGATTAAAATTAAGAGACAGCATGTGGATTTTAAGTTATTTGATGAAGAAGCACAAAACAGTTTATGTAATATTAAACATAACATGTAGAAGAACCTTTGTTTTTTCCTACTTTCTGTCAGAAAAACCAAACTTTTTGCTGGCTTTTATGTACATTTTGTTACTCCGATGACTACACAATTGAGATTTTTATACAACCATAGAATTTGAGACCTGCTAGGGACCAGGAAAATTATTTAGTTTTTATCTCTTTTTTCATGTGTGGAGCCAAAGTCTACAAAGTACCTCTTCCCAAAGTGTGTTCTCGAAAATACTCCTCCAGGATTTTAGTAAGCATACTACGAAAAAAAAAAAATTCTTTCATTAAATAAGTTTTAGACACACTACATTAAATGAAGTTTGACAGGCTCACTTATTGCAGAATTCTCAAAGAAATGAATATGCAAATGTGCTTTGTGAATATTCATTCACAGGGAGATACAGTATGTGATGCGTCTCCCCCTCCCCGCCGTCCTTTTATTAAAGAGGGCATTTCATGGGACTACATGCATAGAACACATATTAGGGAACGCTGCTCTAGAAAATTTAACTCACAGATATGACCAAGTGAGCTCTGACTTTGTGAACATTACGATGAGAATCATGTCTTATGGTTTCTGAGGGGGAGGGGGAGGAGGGGGTTTCTAGTAAAATTTACTGAAAACCCCCTGAAAGGATTAAGACAATTTTGAGGTTTCCTCCAAAATGAACAACTCTGGTGAACTACATTCTATGGCAAATCCTTCATTTTGTTCAGTAATGGAAGATAAAAATGTTCTTTTCTGAGCAATATTCACAAATGGAACCTGCTATTCACTTAGGGTCCCTGGGAGTAATACCATCTCTTTGATATCATCTCACATCAGCACAACCTTTTCCTGACTTCTGTTTGAGTCACTCCCATTTTTAAGTAGAGGTTTACAGGGACCAGAAAGGTACAAGGGCAACAGTGAAAGCTGTATCATCCATCTTCAACACAATGACCAGCCCTGGCCTTAGCTTTCTTAAATTTCTTACAATTGACACTGTTTCCTTTTAAAGGTGATCCAGTGGGCTGAAGGTTTAGGAACCTGTACACTGGAAATCACTTGATAAAATGTCACTGAAGCTATTTGTGTTATTGTGAAAAGCTATAGCCAGTTTGCTAAGAACCTACTCTGCTTTAAGAAATATGTGTTACTTTGTTAGAGTAATAAAAATAGGGGATATGTATTCAGTTTTTAATAGCAAAGGGTCATGCAAGTCATATGTCCCCTTTCCTTCCATCGACTATCTTTTTCTTTAAATATTCCACACAGAAGGCAATGGAAGTTGACTTTAATACTTCTAAATTAGTTTTGAAGTTCAAAGCGGAAAATACATAGTATTTAGTTTTAATTTTTATCTACTTGCTTGCAGAAGTGTGCATGCATATGAGTGTGAGAGCAGACAATACGATCTCTACCACTCTTAGAATACAACCAAACTCTCATGACTGTTGTTTTAAAGAAATAGAACCCTCATGATTGTCTTTATTATCACTTGCTTCTCCTTGAGTTAACTTATGCTTGACTCTGTTAATTTATTTCACCAGGCCTATATCACCTTCTGAAAGGAGAAAAAATGCTCAGAATTGTTTTTCTCTGTTTGTCCTGCATGGATATCTAGGACTCTGTTTGTTTTTTAAGGACATTCTTCTCTTGCCTACTGTGCACGCGAAAGGAATCTATGCTAGTGAGCTATAAATGTCACTAAAAGCCTAAAAGTTCATGGCCGTGAAGATAAGAGGATCTTGCAGTAAGGTGTCAGAAAATCCAATAACTGGAACAAAAGAAAAGAAACAGAAAGGAAGATGGGATGGAACAAAATAAGAGTTTATGAGGAAAGAAGCTTAAGTAAGTGAAAGTCTAGAATCCCAAGGATGGGGGACTAAAAAGGGAGACTTCAAAGAAAGAACTCAGTTATCAGATGATGAGAAGAACTCAAACCCAAATACTGACATACCTGTCAATGACTCAAAGCTCCTTACAAAACACTGAAAATGCAGGGCATGTCTATTAGACAAAGAGGTGGATTTATTATCATTATTTTCTCATTTTGTTTGAAGAAATATACTGAAATAACTTCTCTCTTCCAGAGTGTACTCCAATTATACTGATATCATTGAAAATATTGGAGTATACTTTTGGATTTATCTTCAGAGTTTGTCACATATTTCATTCATCCATCCATCCATCCATCCATCCATCCATCCATTCATTTACTCACTATATCTTTAAGGAAAATTTACTATGTCAGATACTGTGTCAGACATTGTCATTGTGCTTGAGAATTTCACAATCCTATATACTAAATATGCTCAAAATTTCTAAATTTTGGAGTCAAGTGATTTTTAACACATAACCAGAAGAGTTCAAAAGAGGAAAACTGTGATAACCAAGCTGAGTAACAACATCTGGGGTCACAATAAGTAACAAAACTGACTTTCCTTGCTGGTTCCTACATAACTGGGGAAGGAGATATCCCAAAATATTTTAAGAAATGACATCATCACTGAAATCAGTGTAATTTTATGAAAGCACTGTTTGAAGGCCAACCCTCTTCTGAGTGAGTAAGTCAAGGGAAAAATATCCAGTGAATACCTGTCACATACTAGTACCTATAGTCTACAATACACTCTCAGGATTAATATATATAAAGTGCAGCCTTTGCTATTAGGAAACTTATGTCCTAATATAAAATATAGTTAATCATAATGTAAGACAAAGTTAAGCACCACATCTATTCTTACTATTAGCAAATATCATTAAGGAGTTTGTTTCTGGCATTGTTCTCTGGATGCACTGATAAAATGTGTACCATGACTTCAACGAACTCACACTCTAGTGAAGGCACAAAAAAGGTAAAAAACACAATCTCCATGCTGTGTGTTGAGGGCCAATTCAGAGCATGCTGCAAGCTGGTAGAAGAGGAACAGGAGCCAGTTCAGGGGAAGCTTCTTAGATCTTAGAGGAGCTCTGAAATAGAATGAGAGCAAGCCCTAGGGTAGGAGGGGCATATTTCAGGCAGATGAGCCAATACAGGAGTTGAGAGAGGAAGGCCTGTTTGGGGAGCTGGTGCAGTAAGGGCAGGATTTTACCATTTGTGTGTGTATGTGAAGAGGGAACAGAAGCACCAGGAGAGGAGAGGAGGGACTGCAGAGAACCAGGTGCCAAGTCATGAAGGCCCCATACGCCCTGCTGTGGAGTCCAGACTTTTATCAGGCTGGCAAAAATGCTACAGACAATTCTCTATGGGAGTTCCATGGAAGAATGACTTTGAGTTGGTATGGGTTTTTTTTGTTTGTTTGTTTTAGGGGAACTTTTGACAGTATGACTGATATTTAACTTCAAGATAGACAGGCCTGCAGGGTGCAGAGGGAAAAAACACTAAGGACTAGGCTACATTTAGGCATGGAAACCAAAGGTAGTAACTGGTAGGAAAGAAATGAGATAAAGCAATAGATTATAGGCAGGCAGGCTAAGGGGCTGAAAGTTATTCCACTGTCAATTAAGAGAACTTGAACCTGGAAGAACAGAAAACTAGTAACATCACTGACAGGAAAAACAAAACAGAAAACAAACACAAAAATGACAACAGCAGAGATAAGGAGAAGGAAGAGGAGGAATAAAAGCTCCTCTTAGAACAATGAAGAGTTCAGCTGTGGTCTTGTCCCATGGATTCATGACCACAGGTCCTAGGATGGTAAGTACTGAAAACGGAATGCTAGCTTACCACTTCCTTTTGGTGTGTTTTGCATTCCTGCTAGTTTGCAGAAAAAGCCATCTGTACACTAAGAGATCTATTCAGAACACCAAAGAGTTTCATAAAGGCTACTTTGGGTTATCAGCTTCCAGGCACAATCAACCAAAGCTAAGCCTTTATACATCACCTGAGGAAGAAAGCATCTGTCCCCATAACCCTCCTCACAACACTTTTCCCCACACCCAACAGGAAACATCTTAACACGCACAGTCAATTCATTTGAAATGACCACAGTTTGGAGTAATTTCTATACTGATCAAAGTCTTTAAAGTATACGAATATGTATGTGTGTGAGTGTGTGTGTGTGTGAGTGTGTAACTAGGGGCTGTTACATATGTATATGTATATGTATATATATATATATATATGTATATGTATATGTATAACTAGGAGCTGTTATACATGTATATATGGGTGGGGAAATTTTCAACCAAAAATATAAAAGAAACAAGTCCTTTAAAAAAGTAGCTTATCTATGTTGGTAAGGTAAACTCTTATGCCAGATCTTTTCACTGTCACTTTTGGCTAACTGACCAAGAGTCCTAAATAATCTATTAAGTTATCAGTGAACAGAAAAGCAAGTCATTTGAGAGGTTCCTTAAAATTAATTGAACTTGCCTTGATTTTTGTAGATGGTAAAAAGCCACATTTAAGCAGCAATATCTGGAATTATGCTATTTCAGAAAAAAGGACAATGGCTGTGAAAACCTTAGTGTACCTTATGTGTTACATCTGTGAACCCAGTCACAGTATCATATCAGTTTTGTTGGAGCAGTGGTATTTGCTAAATTGGAGCAGGAGACAGCCTATTATTTTTCCCTCCTTTTTGGCTACTTAGATCAAAAGAAAGGTGTACACTTTATTTTTAATCCTATTACTTCACATGAGCTCAGACAGAACATCAAAGACAAGGTAGGCAGGTTTAACCACCAGCATCAACATATTCTAAAGTCGAAAATCTCTTCCAGATAGCTACCTCACTTTGAAATAGACCACATTTGTGTTGTTCAGAGTCAATATTACTCTCTACTGTATTTTAATTTTCACCGTGCTTAAAAAGAAAAAAATATATATACAAGATATGTGATTTTGCCCTACAGCAGGCAAGCATACTTTTGTAGGACAATCTAATATTATTAGAATAAAATGCAATTCACGTATACTTTTTTAGTTGGCTCAGCCGTCCTTCTCAATTTCATGAAAGGGAGGAAAGTGAATCAAATGCAGTTGCAAATCTTATTTGAGGAGGGGAATGCTTCCCCACATCTGAAGTCTATTGAAAGCTCATGAGTAAGAACTTGGGGAGCAAATCTTTTCTGTTCAAAAGATGTGTCAGTGGAGAAATTCTCAGAAAACAGCACACAATTCATCAGAAATCATGTATTTTCCCCCCAAGCCAGGTAGTAAAACAAAGTTACAGTTCTGACTTCTTTTTGTGAGATGCACTAAATCTAAGTATGTAAAGTAATTCATAAAGATTTTGCATTAGAAAACACACCATATGCAGTAGAGATATCAAATATATCTAACAACTAGATAATCTAGGCACAAGATAATTAGAATGAACAATGGCAAAATGACCGATATAGATGTACTGGTGTACTGCCCTGGCTTTACGAATGTCCAAAATTGGCCAGGCATAGTGGCTTATGCCTGTAATCCCAGCACTTTGGGAGGCCAAGGCGGGCAGATTACCTGAGGTCGGGAGTTCGAGAACAGCCTGACAAACACGGAGAAACCCTGATTCTACTAAAGGTACAAAATTACCTCGGTGCGGTGGTGCATGCCTGTAATCCCAGCTACTCGGGAGGCTGAGGCAGAAGAATCACTTGAACCCAGGAGGTGGAGATTGCAGTGAGCTGAAATAATGCCATTGAACTCCAGCCTGGGCAACAAGAGGGAAAATCTGTCTTAAAAAAAAAAATTCCAAAATTCTTAGATGAAATAAAGCTGGTTTTGTGGAAGTATGTAGTGGTTGACTTGAGATTTCCTGGTAACATAATTATCATCAAGACACTAAAGCAAGTACAAATGTTTATTAGGTTTCTAACATTCGCAGTGCATTGTCAGTATCTGGAGAGACAAAGAGTTATATATGCATGAGACAGCACCTAGGACTCATCCACAGGGAAGATAGATTGTAGTTGTACTCAAACTCTTAAACATATATAAAATTAACCCATGCTTACTGCTAAAGAGGGGGCACAACCCAAAAATGTTAGAGAAATTCTAAAGATGAAGTTCTACCTCAGCACTAGGAAAAAATGGAGTTATTTTACGGAGATGGGAGAAGCTGAATTCACACTTAAAGTACAGTCTGGTCTTAGGTAAGAACTGAGGAGAGGATGGCATTTCAGGAAAAATAGAATGTTGAATGTCTGCATCGGAAGTGTGTGTGTGATGTGAAATCAAATTACCTTCATTTAACCTTCTCAGGAAATGTCTTTGACTTTTATTTTGCCAATAAGAAAATTAAGGCTCAAGGAGACTGAATAACTTAACACCACATATCTAACTAGGTGGAAGATCCAAGATTTGAATCTAGATGTAGTTCATTTAAGTTCATGTTCTTTCCACAATATCTTGGTGCATCAACTAGAAGGCATCATGCAGGGAGTGAAGTGTAAACTTAAGAAAGATATGTGGATAACATACTTGGAGAGTCATGAATGTATCCACTGGAGTTCAGGGGAGCGGGGGACATGAGAGAGGAACCAGGTAGGAATGGACTACCACTTTTCTGGCAGACTGAGGAATGTGGCTTTCATTTATAAATATTAGTTGTAACTAACAATGTAACAGGGTTATACTGAGTGGTGTTTTCAGAAGGCTGATTTAGCCATAGTGCACAGCAAGGACTGAGTGTGGAGGGAGAGGAAGGGGGTTAACGCTGGAAGCAGAGCAAACACAGAAGATCCTTATACTACTCCAAAAGTAAGGTAATGGGGGCTTTTATCATGTTAGCTCCAGCAAAAATTGAAGAGAGAGCCAAATGTGAGATCCACTTTCTATATGGTTACAATATATAGTTACTGTTTATCTTACAACTTTAAAATAATCAAATCTGATGATAGTATGAACTATTAGATTTAACAACTTCATACAAGCTAAAGGAGACTATCTCCCACACACAGAGATAAGTGAAGGCCTGTCCTATTGAGTTGCAAAAGGAGAATCATAACCAATTTCTACTATCAGGCTCTCAGCAGGAACACAAATAAACAGGCAACTTACTAACACTATCAAATAACATTTAAGACTCAGAATCAATAGATTTGATATTGAATAATGGGAAATGATGCTAATATTATCAGATCAAAAGGCCACGTTAATTTTACAGATAGATGGTAGTTTTATATTTGGACAAAAGGAAGTAGCTAAATAAGAAACAGTAAAGTTTAATAAACTAAGGACTTTTTTGTTATTTTTTTCATTATTGTTTTAAATTAAAGGGTAGATATGATCCACTATTTTGCTTTTGTTTGAGATGGGGTCTCGTTGTATCATACAGACCATAGTGCAGTGGTGTGACGGGAACTTACTGTAGCCTCAAACTCGTGGGCTCAAGCAATCCTCTTGAATAGCTGGAACTATGGAGGCATGCTACCATGCCTGGCTAATATAGAATCCACTATTACATCAAAAATCTACATCTGCTTCTGCAACACAATGAAATGAGATAAAACATAAAACCATTTTTCTAAATAAGTAAACTAAGATTAAATAATATGATACAGTATGATTTTAAGAAGAAAAGTCATTTAAAATAAGTTCAGTGACTACTTAATTCCACATTGAGTAGAGTAGTTTTCAGACAACTAGTATCATTGTTGTCTCTTTACATTTCTTAAAAAATGTTCTATGATCTCACATAATTTCCAGCATTATTTTTTTGGTCAGATATTTAATACTTATTTCATTACAAAGATTAATGGTAATTAGGAAGAAAGGATAATTTGTTCAGAAAACCACCTGTGGAGTATTGGATGATCTGGACTCACCTTGCTTATGCATATTACATTAGCTAATTGAATACTAAAGTGGCTTTCTGTCATCCTATATAGATTAAGATTTTGGACTGGGCATGGAGGCTCACGCTTGTAATCTCAGCTCTTTGGGAGGCCAAGGCAGGAGGTCAGGAGTTTGAGACCAGCCTGGCCAGCATGGCAAAACCCTGTCTCTACTAAAAATGCAAAAATTAGCCGGGCGTGGTGGTGCATGCCTGTAATCCCAGCTACCTGGGAGGCTGAGGAAGGAGAATTGCTTGAGCCCAGGAGGCAGACTGCAGTGAGCTGAGATCACTCCACTGTAGTGAGCCGAGATTGCACCTCTGCACTCCAACCTGGATGACAGAGCAAGGCTCCATCTCAAAAAAAAAAAAAAAAAAACAGATTTTGTTCTCCATTTGTGAAGCTATCCATTTGTCCCAGACTACCTTTCTTGGTAGAGACACAGCGAGGCATCCAATCCTTTTACTCGAAACACAACATGAAAGTAATAAGACAAAAAGAAAAAAGTTAACTATTTAACTGAAAATTGTAGTTCTTGGTTAACTCAGAAAATTTTAGTGATAAGCCATCAGGATTCCTTTTGCATACATACTGTACAGCTGACCCTATCTCTGTGTATACCTAAATGAATCTCTCTGTCTCTCTTTCTCTCTCTCTCTCTCTACCTACCTACCTACCTACCTAATTCAGACGGGGAATCAAGCAGTCAGACCAGATTAACATGCATTGTAAATTAACTATTAACTATGACAGCAACATGTGCAAGTGGGTATTTGCTGCTATCTAAAAACATTTTATGGTAGCACCCTTCCAGAGTTTATTACTCTTATCAGTAAGCTATTATTATGGTTAGAAAGAGACAATTATAAGGAAATTAACATTTGCTTTTCATTTTGAAAATATACTTTACATTGTTGAAGTTAACCTGATGTGCCATCAGGAGATGGAAAAACAACCCATTATCAACCACTCAACAATGCAAAGCAATTGTAACTTGCAAAAAATTATTATTTAACTATTGAGGAAATTACCAAATCATTCTTTGCCATTGATTAATTGCTGGGAAGTTCAATGAGTCTTTGAAGAATGAAATAGGCTTGTGTTTCAAACCAGACGATAGAATGCTATTTCTCACATTGGTCTGAAATCTGTTTTAACATAGTGAAGACAAAAAGTATGTACTAAGTGTCCAGTGGATGCCTCACCAGATTAGTTGCTGAAAAGAAATAATACAGGGGCCCTGGCGTGGGGGTGGCCAACAAAGTCAAGTGAAGCTAGATGCACATACCTCAAACAACTAGGGAGTAACATTATACAGCCAAGTGATGAACTCAGTGATTAATATACATGGACTACAGGAATTCGGAGAAGGGAAAGAACAACGTAGGATGGAGTAGCTCGTGATGATTACATGCCAAATGTAGAAAACAAAACAGGCTTTCCTCTGTCCTTTTTCTTTCAAATATTCACTCACTTAAAAAATATTTGCTGAGCTCTTACTATAAGCTAGGAGCAGAGGTAAAAATGTAGAAAAGTCTCTACAGTATCTACAGGCTATTAGAGAGTGGTGGGGCTATGTGAAAGGTGATTAAAATAATAATTACACAAATAAATTATTAAAATTGAGATTATACAAAAGAGTATTACATTTCTAGAGAGAAAAAAATACAGCTTTAATGTATATATCATGGATAACATCATGCTTCTATAAAATAAACCAGATGGCTGAAAGCCCTACCATGATTTAACTTTATTTCATTAGGTCGCTACCTGTGATCCTAGATCAGTGGTTCAAAAAAGTGCTACGGTCCTGACTCCCTTCATCTACTCCCTCTCACTACCTTATCTCCCCAACCCCCAACAACCCTGCTCCCCCATTCACACTCACACACACACACACACACGCAGAGAGAGGTCTTATCTGTGAGAAACATTTTGACATAGGAACATCTATTGTATAACTCATAGTTAAAGTGATGAGGTAGCTAAATCTTCAGAAGAAAGTGGAGAGACAGTTTGCCTACTGGTGGTAGCATTTGCTGTAGCTATTCCTGGCATTGGGCAACACATGTTTTTAATAAACTTGTAAAAACAGTGTAGATCTAGCTGTAAATATGTTTTGCTTGGTAATGTAGGCTGAATATAATGATTAGATTGACAGTTGTTGGGTTTTTCTCCCCTAAAAATATCGCCATACAATACAAAGAGAAATAGTTTGAATGATGAGGCCCAAGACAGTATCATGACACCAATACTGTGTTGATAATTATTGTTTATGACAACAGTCAATTTACACCAAAAACATGCTGCTGTTTTACTTGTTCACAGTATTACACGTTTTGTTTAGTCTCTTAGAAATATCTAACTCCATGTGAAGTAGCCTATATCTATAATTAGAACTAAGCCACATAATCGGATGCCTGTCAATATTGTGGCAAGCAGCTTAAAAACAGAACAAAAATTGAAGTTACTAGTATGAGTTGTGGAAATTTACTTTTATAGCAATATACTTAATTTTCACTATTATCAATAAAATGCAATGCCCAGAAAAAGATACGTAAATTGGTAAAAATGAGAAAATGAAATGAAATAATGAACACTATGTACTAATAGGATCCTAACCTTTAGTGAGATGAATAAATTCAAACTGGGCATGTCATTTAAAAGTTATACATATATATTCAACAGCAAATTTCTGAGGTTTTAAACTTTGCTTCCTAGTACTAATAGTCATAGTCTATATAAACCCATTTATTAACAGTTACTTGTCAAAATAGCTCTTTTTTCTTAGGCTAAATAATTATTGTGGAGTTCCCATTCAGAATAGAATCATACATAATGTCAGCAGCCTAAGACTGTTTCACAGTAAATATCAGAGACCAATATTTCTTAGATTTGGAATGTCTGAGGTAAATACTATAATAGTTATACTAAGATAAATCTATTATGTACATTGGTAGATATAATTAAGCCACCTATTTAATAAAGATATAGTAGGCATATAGTAAGTTAATCATTGGTATTGCAGATGTGTGAGAGAAGGAAGAAATAGAGTTATAAAATAAATTTCTGTCCTCTGGAAGCCCATAATCCAGAGCATTTTAGAGCATTTATATAGAAAAACAAATCTATATATTTTATTATCAAATGATAATAAATACCTAGATTTGAAATTAAGTCTTCCTCAAAATTAATACAGATTAATTACAAAGGCTTCGTATTTCTTCCAGTCATATTTTTGTTTCTCTGCTGACAAAACAACTAAGAGATCGTTCATTAAATTAACCCTATGTAGAGAATAAGGTAAATTGTTAGAGCATGACAGCTACCTTGAAATTTTAGATGAGCTTTCAAAAGAAAAATGTTCTATATGTTGTCAAAGGCCAGCGGCAGGAACACTGAAAAAAATGATAAGAGAGACTTTGGCTCCAGGGAAAAATTAATTCTAATAATCAGAGCTGTCCAAAAATAAATCAGCTGCCTTACTAGGTAATGAGTTCCCAACTACTGGATGAGGGAAGTAATAGCTGGGTATCTACTTGTTGGGGCTGGTGTAGAGAGTACTGAAAGAGTTGAGAGGGGTTCCTTTTATGATTCAATGGATTAAATGTTAGCAATAATGATAACAGTAATGGTAAGAGATTTATAAGGCATACAATTTGGAATCAGACACAAAAAGGGCAATTGATTTTTTCTAAATTCACTTTTTGCCTTCATTCTTGTTTTAAATGACAGTAACTGATGCTTAACAGTTTACCTAATTCTTATAGAAATCTGTAAGTCTTTCTGAAAATAGATTTAAACCTTATTTTTTGTCAGTAGTCAGCTGTGATGGCGAAGTTGGTTTATTTTCCTTTCAGACAGCACACACACACACACATACACACACAGGCACACACACACATTTATTGCCATGTAAATAATTGTTATACTATACTATTTAGGAAATAATGACAAGAAAAAAGTCTGTACATGTTCAATACACATGCAATTTTTTAATGAAATATTTTTGATCTGCAGTTGGTTGAATCCATGAGTGAAGAACCCACAAATATATAGGGCTAACTATATCTTTAGGAAAGAGAACTGTAAAACCTAGGCAAAACCATTCAGGAAATAGGCATAGGCAAGGACTTCATGACTAAAACACCAAAAGCATTGGCTACAAAAGCCAAAATAGACAAATGGGATCTAATTAAACTCCAGGGCTTTAAGAAACAATGTTTCTTTTGCTTTAAGTACAGCAAAAGAAACAATCATTAGAGCGAACCTGCAACCAACAGATTGGGAAAAATTTTTTGCAATCTACCCATCTGACAAAGGGCTAATATCCAGAATCTACAAAGAACTAAAACAGATTTACAAGAAAAAAATAACCCCATTCAAAATTGAGTGACAAATATGAACAGACACTTCTCAAAAGTAGACATATATGAGGCCAACAAACATGAAAAATTGCTCATCATCACTGGTCATTAGAGAAATGCAAATCAAAACCACACTGAGGAGAGAGATCCAAGATGGCCACGTAGCAGCAGCTCAGGATTGTAGCTCTCAGTGAAAGCGCAGAGAGTGAGTGGATGCCGCAATTGCAGACGAATTTTTGATGCCCACAGACTGGGAGATTCCCGGCGAAGGAGCCACACGGGTGGCCAGCGTGACTCTTTTGGCCGGCGCGGCGCTTCTCGGTGCGGATTGTACGGGACTGGACGCCCTTTCAGTCGGGCTCGGCTGGTCCAATCCCCACAAGGGGAGCAGCAATTGGAAGCGCTGAGGACTGAGAACAAGCACAGCTGAACCCGGGAAGGCCCAGCTCTGTGGGGAGGGGGCGCCCACGAAGGAAAACTAAGAAACAGAAAAAACTTCATCACCAACAAGTCGGACGTCCACTCAGAGACCCAATCTGAAAGTCAGTAATTACAAAGACGACAGGTGGATAAATCCACAAAAATGGGAAGAAACTAGTGCAAAAAGGCTGAGAACACCCGAAATCAGAATGCCTCTCCTCCTACAGAGGATCCCAGCTCCTCATCAGCAAGAGAACAAGGCCTGACGGAAGATGAGTGTGATGAACTCACAGAATCAGGCTTCGGAAGGTAGATAATAAGAAACTTCTGTGAGCTAAAAGAACATGTTCTAACCCAATGCAAAGAAACTAAGAACCTTGAAAGAAGATTTAACAAAATGTTAACGAGAATGGACAACTTAGAGAAGAATATAAGTGAATTGATGGAGCTGAAAAACACAACACGAGAACTTCGCAAAGCATGCACAAGTTTCAACAGTCAAATTGACCAAGCAGAAGAAAGGATATCAGAGGTCGAAGATCAACTCAATGAAATAAAACGAGAAGGCAAGATGACAGAAAAAAGGGTAGAAAGGAATGAACAAAGTCTCCAAGAAATATGGGACTATGTGAAAAGACCTAATCTACGTTTGATAGGTGTACCTGAATGTGATGAAGAGAACGAATCCAAGCTGGAAAAT
>PVKP010008539.1:0-72104 GCA_004027715.1 Plecturocebus donacophilus | reverse complement strand
AAAAAAAAAAAAAAAAAAAAAAAAAAGTCTCCCTCATTTGCTCCTCGTACGTCCAGGTAAAAGTTTGCAGTCCTTGTCATAGAATGCACCCATCTGCTGTTATCAGACATATAGCAAAAAGAAGTTTTATTTATAGGACATACTGAAAACACATGGTTAATTCATTTTGTGTTAGTTATTTCTATGATCCATACTTTTTCAAGCCAGTCTGCTATGAGAAAATATGAATGGCCTGCCCAAAATACCATGTTCCCTGATTTGCAGATGAATATTAAGGTACGTATTTTTATTCAAGAGTACTATAAGAAGTAACCACACAAAACCCATTATTATATTAGCTACAGGATGTTATTCGGTAATCTGTTCATGATATTTCTTAGTTTCCTCTTCAGAAAATTCTACAGAAGAAAATTATTTTACATACTGGTATCATACAAACCTTGCCTTTGCTGAGTATCAAGTGAGTTTCTTATTTTCCAATAATAATATAACTGACACTATCTCACTCTAATTATTGCTGTCAAGAATTTAGGTGCAAAATTTGAATGTTGAATTAGCATACTCACTGAGATATTATGTGAAATGAAGTTTGGTAAAAGGAAAAGGGAGAGGTGTAAGGAATGAAGTGAAAAAAAGGAAGAAGGGAAGGAGAGTCACCTTTTGGCTTCTGATGCTCACGTTTAACCTTTTGTATTTCAAATATATTTTGGAAATAATACTTCACCTCTACATTTGCATTATTTTTTGATCATTAAATTTTTAAGCATTCGACTTTAGTTCAGTGTACTATTTCTTTGGATAGAAGTTATTCAATCTGCCTTCTCTTACCTGATATACACACAAAATAATTATAAAAATTCACTGCTTGAGAATAAGTGTTCAAGATCTGAAGCTATCTCTACCTAATTAGTATCTTAATTAACATTGGCATAAAAATATGTGAAAGGTTGAGCATGTAGGTTGATAATTATCAATGCTTCCAGCTAGGAATGATCAATATGACATGTGAGGAATAATCAGTGGACTTGAGAGGATTAAAAAATAGTGACTGGTTAGCTTCCTCTTTTATCCAGCAGCATCGAAAATATTTAAATATCACAAAATAAAAACTGTATAGTTTTCTTTAGTAAACATGTTTCATTGTCATATTTTAAGGGTTTTGCTGTAAGGATAGGATAGGAAACAGATTTTTATTGAGTGCTAATCATGGTCGAGTCTTGTGTAGAAATATTTTGTATTCAACTTAGGGAGGTAATAAATATTTTCATTTTACAGAAAGGAAAACTATGATGAAGACATTTTCTCAAATCACACAATAAGTAAGTGAAAGAGACAAGATTCAAACATAAGTTTATGTGACTTAACAAATCCATGCTCTTTCTTGATATGTCCTGCTTCTCTGTTATTGATCATTTTTATGATAGTCTATCACATTGGCGTATGCTTCAGATTGTTTCTTCACTTATTGATTCATTAAGAAAATAATGATTGTCCCTCCAATCATTAATTCATTCATTCTTTTAATAATGAACTTTTCGGTGTCTGTTATATTTTGTATACTGTGACAGATGCTTGGAATACAAAATGAACAAGCTTGTTTCATCATGGCGATATTAGTAGCAGCAGCTGGCCTAATTCTGACTTGAGTAATTCCATTTCCACATGCTTAAAGCTTTCTTCTTAGGAAGAGAAGTGATTAAACATGACAATTTCATTTTCGCATTTTGCAGCTAAGCTGCTATTGTGCACCCTCTTAGAGATGTATCTACTTCAGAGAAGAGGAACTGATATGAACACTTTGTAGATGTTCAAATATTAAACAAGGATTTATAAGGTACTTCAGGATTAAATATGCAGAGTTGGAGCTCCCTTGGGTTCTCAGAAATTTGTTGATTAAAAAAAAACAGTGCCATCAGATAGACAACTTTATTAAAGCAAACGTAAAATTCTAAATGCTTTCTCCTTCCAGAATATATTGAAATATAAATTTATTCATGACTTTTCTGTGGATATTTAAGTACGTTCATCAGCCTATGATTCTTTACATTTAGCTAATTTTTTTCCTGATGTCACATGTACTTTTTGACTTAAAAGAGGCAACAATAATTATCTCATACATTGTTCTTGGCTACCTTCTGCTCTTCTGAAAACTGGCAATTATACAGGACACACAATTATAGCTCTAGATGCATAGGCACAAGTTACCAGATTATGAAAGTTACAGCACTAGTAGATGGGTAGCTGCATGGAGCAGCATTGCTGAATATATTTACTTACTGTGAAGGTCACAAAGGTATCTGTCAGGAAAAAAAATGCATATTTAAGCTGAACTGTGATCAGCCTTGAAGTAATAAATCAAAAAATTATCACAAATGGTTTTGGTTAAAATTCAAGGCAAAAAGAAGATAAGGAGGGTTAGTAAATAATTGAGAAAAATAATGTTTTCTACCACAGATATGTAGGTGAAGGCAGTGAACCATGAACCCATTTTGCCACATACTTTTAAAACATTGCTTGACTGCAAATTTTAAAAATACAGTGCTATGCTTTTATCTTTAAACTAAGAGTCTGAGGATATGCAGACACTTACTCTGAATCCTAATTTTATTTATATAATCCTCCTTTTAGTTAGAAAGAAGAAATAAGGGAAAAAATTGCAGCAGGAAATACATATTTATCCAACCAGTCATTGAAAAAATCTGGACTAGGAGGTGATCTCTCTGCTCTTATTTCAGTGTTGTCACTGTAGGAAAGTAGAGACGTATCATAGGTAATTACTTAAATATGCTTCAAATAGATAGGTATTCTCCTAGTAAAATCTGGCCAATTGCTTGCTCAAATAATTTCATTGCGTATACTCATTGTGCTTATAATTTACATACAGAGAAATATTTTTGTCCATTCTAAGTGGTTCAATTAAGTCAACTGCAGGTGGCTAAATTACAATGTATGACTTTGTAACAAAATTCGTTTTCTTTTTTGGTGTGTATGCATGTGGTACAATTAGATTCAGTGAAATAATTTCAAAGGTATTCTACACGTTAAGGTTTTCAGTTTTATATCAAGCATTTTTGTTGTTGTTCTTACACCTGGTTTCTAACCAATGATGTGCAATGTTGGGTAAATATATTATAATTCAACTCAAGCTTCTTAATCTGCCTTAAAATTTTAAAAATTTCACGAGTTTTCATATTGATTTGAAAAAAACTAGAAAATCATCATAATCAGTGTAATCTATCCAATTCTCCCCCTCAATTACCATAACATGATGTGCTAATACATCTTCTGATAGTTGATTATGGTGATTGTCAATCCAAAACAAATTGAAATTTACTTATTTACAACTAGTCTGAAGAAAGCTGGCAAAAATAAGCTAGAAAATAATTTAAAAACATCATTTTCTCAAACAAATATACCATTTATTATTAAATACTTTATATAGTTTGTTGTCAAATTTAAACAATGCCAAAAAAGTCAAGAATTTCTAATCATCCCAGAATAAGACCTAGAGAAAATCATTGTAACATAGTTGATCCCTGCCCTTACAGAAAGCACAATTTCTGAAATTTATCTATATCTATTATATATCTATCTATAGTCAGTCACAGATATCCTTCACATTATTAAGGTACTCATTTTTCTATTGTTTCCTTGCTCACTAGGCATCTGATTCTAGTCTTCCTTTGTCTCTAATACTAAACTCACTTCTATAGTCAATAGTAACTTATTTGTACCTTTTTAAGTAACTGCAAGAGTATAATTATACTACAAAGGATAAATACTTGAGGGAATAGGTACCCCATTCTCTATGAGGTGATGTTTACTCATTACCTGCTTGAATCAAAACATCTCATGTACTCCGTAAATATAATGCCTACTCTGTACTGACAAAAATTAATTAAAAATTTCAAAAAATTAACTTGTAGTGAAATCCTACAGAGACACTCCTGCATCACCCCTATATTCATGTCAACATCAATCAATGGCTTTTTAACCATTTATAATAGGTCAACTTTAATCTTAATTTTTTATATATTCTTTTATTTTTAAATTAGTATTTTATATATGCTGTTTTTTCTTAGTTCTTACTGATCTTCCTCACAAGGCAGTAAGCTTGGTAGGGGCAGTAAGCCCTTACACTCTTTGTCATTGCACTATCCATTGTCATTTTGAAAGGCTGCATTGTATATATGTATGTGCATGGATATTCGTGTGTATATAAGTTAATTTCTAAAAAAAAAAAATCCTAAAATAACATTTAAAAAGACTTTTGTTTTCAGAAAGATGGGTTTAACATACTTTTTCTCTATTTCTACCACTAAGCATAGCTACATTACATATTATTAATATTTAGTATCAAATACATTATGTATTATTACATACTAAACACATTTAAGAAAACTTGAAAGTTTGAGAAAAGTCAAAAGTCGATCAGAAGTCAAACAGGCTAGGAACTTAAGGATTTGAAGAATAACAAAGTGATCAGTTTCTTGAATTTTCTTTTTTGTCTCACATATCCTACATTTGCCACTGGAGAAGCCAGTATCCCAGATATACTAATACTGAAAAACTGAAAAGTTAACTGAAAGCTTATAGCAACCTAGAGAGTGTTTATGTAATAAAACCTGCCAAATCTCAAAGAGCAGCAGCATTTGTGCCATTTTAACTGATCTTAGTTTAATCTCTAGTTCCACAGTACACTGGGAATCTTGAAAATAACAGCCTACCTTTCTCATATAGGTAGATGAGAGAGCAGAGGAGAAAGCAGAATGAACTTAGTATCTGGTGACTTCTAGAAGACCCCCAATCAAAAGGCTTGCATTTACCTTACATAACTCAGAACTTACCTAATAAAGCTGCTGCCTGCGGGAATTTATCAAAAATACTTAAATGTAAATGTTTCAATTGCCCTTAGATCAGGTAATGAAGAACAACTGGAACAAACAATAGATTAGTCAAAAATACTAGGAGGAAAGTCTGTGAGTGATATGATTTGGTAAATACAAGCTCTTAAAGTTCTGGCATATTTCTGGAAGCCAAGAATGTTGATTAGAAAGCTTGAGGTTCTGTCCTTGCTGTGTGCTCAGGAAAGAATTGAGAAAGCCCTAGATGCCATCTTTGGTGGAAACTTGAAGCTTTGTGCAACCAGGAGCTGAAGGCTAAGTCACAGTTGTAAATTGCCTGAGTATTAAGGGTGTAATTCAACACATACATGCACACACACACACACACATACACACATACACACACACACAGAGCCTATAGAAAAAGATTGAGAGAAATTTTGGTTCTAGGCATTTAAGAAAATATTTGCCTGTTTTCATTGGCTGATCGTTAGATAATTAAATATTGGCTTCAGTGGCCACACATGACAATAACATAGATTTTCCTGAATTAGTTCAGAAAAGCCAGCAAACAAATAATAGTGATGGCAGAAAACAGTAACAACAAACCCCAGGGAGGGGGAGACATGTCATAATCAAACTATCAAAAGCCAAAAGCAAAGACAGCATATTGAAAGCTGTAAAAGAGAAGTAACTCAAGTACAAGAGATCTTCAATAGCTGATTTTTACTAGAAACTATGGTGTCCAGAGGCAGTGGGATGACATAATTAACATGTCAAAAGAAAAAATAAAAGCCATAAATCTACAATTCTATGTTCAATAAAATTGTCCTTAAAAAAGGAGAAATTAATATATCCCAGATAAATAACACTGAAACCATGTGAGCTAACAAACGTCTCCTAGAAAAAAATGCTAAGTGAAGTCCTTCAGGCTGAAATGAAGGGACACGTGAGAGTATGCTCAATACACATAAATAAATAAAGAACATCAGTAAACATAACTACTTAAGTAAACATAAATGCTGCCGTAATAGCCTTTGTATGTTCTTTTTTCCTCTTTATTTAAAAGACAACTGCATATATCAATAATTACAATTATATGTTGTTGGGCACACAATGTATAAAGGGGAAGTTTGTGAAAATAAAATAATAATAAAAACAAAAGAAATTTAAAATATATCTAGTATAAAAAGAGGAAAACAATAAAAAAATTGATAAGAAATGATATAAGATATAACAAAAACAAATAGCAAAATAGTAGAAATATGTCCTTTCTTATAACTCATTATGTTAAGTGTAAATGGACTAATCTCTCATTAAAAGTCAGAGATTGACAGAATAAATTAAAATAAAAATTAAAATAACATTATCAATGTGCTGCCTATGAGAGATTCAAAATTTAAAGACACAAATAGATTGAAAATAAAAGAATGGTAAAAGATATTCTAGGTGAGACATAACCACAAGAGACCTGGAATGAATATAATATTTCTCAGAAAAAAAATAAAATTTAAGGCAGAAATTTTCCTAGACACACAAAAGGACATTATAAATAAAAGAGTCCACTCATCAAGAATCCATAACAATTATCAATATACATACAGTTAAGAACAGGGTCTCAAAAGACATGAAGCAAAAATGGACATAATTGAAAGAATAAATATTTTTACATTAATAGATGGAGACTTTAATATCCCAATTTACTTTACATAATGAATATAACTAGGTAGGCAGATCAACAAAAAAATTAAGACTCTGAGAATAGTAAAAACTAAGATAAAGTAAGAGATACATAGAGAACTCCAACCAACAATAGTAATATGCATATTCTGCAATACAGACCATGTGCTAGCCCACAAAAAAAGCAACAATAAATTTAAAACCATTGGAATTATATAAAGTGTGTTCTCTTATCCCAATGGAAATAAATTGGAAATAAATTATAGAAGAATATTTGGGGACTAACAAATACATGAAAATTAAACAACATGTTCATAAATGAATAATGTTTCGAAAGAGAAATCACAAGGAAAATCATAAACTACTGCCTGTTTGGGCTGCTATAAGAAGAATACCATAGATTGGCATTTGAATAACATTCATTTCCCATAGTTCTGGAGGGTAAGATATTTGAGATCAGGGTGTCAACATCATTGGGTTCTGATGAGAGCTCTCTTACTGGTTTTCTCACGTGGCACAAAGTGATAGAAATAGAAAAGAATCTTTCTGTGTCCCTTTCCATAAGCAGCTATCTTAGTCCATTTGCGCACTGTTATAAAGAACTGCCTGAGACTGTGTAATTTATTTTAAAAAAGAGGTTTTATTGACTCAGTTCTGTGTGGCTGGGGAGGCCTCAGGAAACTTACAATCATGGTGGAAGGTATAGAAAAGGCAATGTGTGTCTTACATGGCAGCAGAAGAGACAGAGAGAGAGTGAAGGGGGAAATGGCAACCTTTTAATCCATCAGATCTTGTGAGAGCTCACTATCACAAGAACAGCATGGAGGAAACCACCCCCCAGGATCCAATCACTTCCATTCAGGTACCTCCCTTGACACATGGGGGTTACAATTAGAGATGAGAGTTGGGTGAGGCCACAGAGCCAAACCATATTAGACACTAATCCTATAAAGAGGGTTCTACCCTCATAAACTACCACTTGTGAAAGGCCCCATCTCCAATTCTACCACACTGGGGTTAGAGTTTCAAAATATAAATTTTGGTGGGAAACAAACATTCAGTACACATAATATTCTTTGAGACTAAGCAAAAAATGAAAACAAAATATACAAAAATATATGGGATGTAGAAAAAGCAGTACTGAAATGAAAATATATAATGGTAAAAACACATTAAAGAAGAAGACAGATTTCAAATGAATAATCTAATCTTTCACTTTAAGAAACTAGAAAACAAAGAGAAAATTGAATACAATACAAAGAAGTAATTTTGTTCTCAACTACAAACATGGTAAGTATATGAGGCAATTCATATGTTAATAAACTTGATTAAAACATTCTATAACATATATACATTTCAGACCATCATATGTTCCAGAATAAATATATACAATTATTATATGTCAATTAAAAGTTTTTTAAAAGTTGGTTTCTTTAACAAAATCAACAAAATTCAGAATTCTTCAACTAGACTGAGCATGAAGAAAAGAGAGAAGAATCAAATTGTTAACTTTAAAAATGAAAATGTGGACATTATCATTGACCTCATGGAAACTGATTACTGAAGAATGCTGTTAACAATTAAAAAACTTAAATGAAATAGACAAATTCCTAGAAACACACAAATTACCCAAACTGACTTAATAGAAATAGACAATATGAATATATCTATAATAGAATATTAAATCAGTAATAAAGAACCTCCCAACAAAGAAAAACTCAGGGTTGGATGCAATCACTGGTTAATGCTACCAAACATTTAAAGAAGAATTAATACCAATCCTTCTCAGTAAGCACAGAAAAGGATGCTCAACATTATTAGTCATTAAGCAAATGCAAATGAGATTTATAATTAGATACCACTTTATATCCACTAGGATGGGTATGAAAATTAATGATAATAACAATCATTAGCAAGGTGGTGGAGAAATTGGAACTCTCTTAGATTGCTGGTAGGAATATAAAATTGTTTAGTAAACAATTTGGCATTTTCTCAAAATTTAAACCAGATGACCCAGAATTTCACACTCACATATACACCCAGAAGTATTGAAAAAATATGTTCACTCAAAAATTTGTGGGCCAAATTGTACAAACTTGGAGTTATGTAGAATAAAAATAAGTCTATAGAGCTAATTAATGTACAGCATGAGGGTATCTTATACTGAAAATTAGCTAAGTGAGTAGATATTAGGTGTTCTCACCCAAAGAAAAACAAAGTAGCTATGGAAGATAATAAATAGGATAATTTTCTTGATTGTAGAAATTACTTCACTATATATTGTATATATATATGCTATACACCTTAAGTATATATAATAAAAAAGAATTGTCTTAAAATATCAATAATAACACTAAATTTTATTTACCTAAACATACCAACTAAAAGGTAGAAATCAACTGCTAGCAAAAAAGCACATGACCCAATTTTATGTGTTTCTGTATACAAAAAAACTCATTTCAGGTATAATGGTGTAGGTAGGATGACAATAAATGTTGGAAAAAATCTACCGTGCAAACAGAAATAAGCAAGAGTGTCTATGTTGGTGTGAGATGAAGTTTACTTCACAGGAAAGGCAATTACCAAGATAAATAGGTCCATCCACTAAAGAGGTAATAAGCAATCTTACAAGTGAATGCACTGAACAATAGACCTAAAAGAATATGTGAAACAAAACCAAATAAAACTGAAAGAAGAAATAGAAAAATCCAGAATAGTAATTGGAGGAGACTTCAGCACCCCACTCAGTAGTTGATCTGTGTAGAGAGAATATCAGCAAGGATCAAATAAACATCATCAACCGATAAGATCTAATCAGCACTTAAGGAATATACAACAGCAGTTGAATGCACATACTATTAATGTGTTCATGGAAAATATCTAAAATGGAACACATCTAATTCATAAATGAAGACTCAGCAAATTTCAGTGATTTGCAATTATATAGTCTGTGTTTTCTAACCACATTGAAATCAAACTAGGGAACAGTAACAAAAAGACAACATCTAAAACTCCATACAGTTGGAAAATAAATAAGACACTTCTAAATAATACACAGGTCAAAGAGGAAGTTGCAAAACAATAGCAAAACTTCATAGAACTAAATGAAAATACAAGATATCCATGTATGTAAGATATAGCTATAAACTGTATAAAGAGGGAAATTTATATCACTAAAAACTTACTTTAGAAAAGAGAAAAGGTCTCAAAACAATAACCTAAAACACTAGGAAAACAAGAGGGGAAAAAGCCCAATGGAAGCAAAAGAAAGAAAAAATGAGAAGCAGAAATCAACAAGATCAAAACTAGGAAAACAATAAAGTCAGTGAATCAAAAGTTTGATTCTTCAGTCAAAATAAAACTGGTAAATCTCTAGAAACACTGACAAATTAATAAGAATAAAGACATAAATTGAGGAAGTGAAGAGGGCTATCATAACAGATTCTACATCCATTTCAGTTACTTGAGAATCAGAAATTCCTAAAAGCAATCAAAATTAAAGAAATGATCTGAAGAGTTGTATAATGTGTAAAGAAACTGAATTTGTACTTTAAAACCTTGTAAGTAGAAATATCTAGGCCCATATATATTCACTGAAGAATGCACACAGGCATTTAATGAAAAATTAAAACCAATTTTACAAAATCCTTTTCAGAAAAGAATACTAAGAAATGCTCCCCAATGCACATGATGAGGGCCTGCTACTATCCTAAATGTATAACCAGTGGAAGACAGTCCAGAATATGAAAAAAATAAATCAGTATCTCTCAGAAATTTAAATGTAAAAACCTTTAAGACAATATTAACAAATAAAATGTAACAATGTTTAAAAAGAACAGTACACCATGAACAAGTGGGGTTTCTTCCAGGTGTGCAAAGCTAGTTTCACATTCAAAAATGAGTAAATATAATCCATCATATCAACGAGCTATATAAGAAAATTATGTCATTACAACCAACTGACAGAGAAAAATCATTTGACAAAATTTAGCACCTTCTGAATGTAAAAATCTTAGCAAATTAAGAATAAAATCTTACTCAAGTTGATAAGAGTATCTACAAATGCCCAGGACCAGGTAAATTAACAGCTGAATTCTACCAGAGGTACAAAGAAGAGCTGGTACCATGACTTCTGAAATTATTCCAAACAATAGAAAAAGAGGGACTCCTCCATAACTCATTTTATGAAGCCAGCATCATCCTGATTCCAAAACCTGGCAGAGACACAACAAAAAAAAGAAAAAATTTCAGGCCAATATCCCTGATGAACGTCAATGCAAAAATCCTCAATAAAATACTAGTAAACCGAATCCAACAGCACATCAAAAAGCTTACCCAACACAATCAAGTTGGCTTTAGCCCTGGGATGCAAGGCTGGTTCAATATATACAAATCAGTAAACATAATCCATCAAATAAACAGAACCAATGACAAAAACCACATGATTTTCTCAACAGATGCAGAAAAGGCTTTTGATAAAACTTAACATCCGTTCATGCTAAAAAAAAAAAATCAATAAACTAAGTTTTGATGGAAGGTATCTCAAAATAATAAGAGCTATTTATGACAGTTCCATAACCAATATCACATGGAATGGGCAAAAGCTGGAAGCATTCCCTTTGAAAACCAGCACAAGACAAGGATGGCCTCTCTCACCACTCCTATTCAACATAGTATTGGAATTTCTGGTCAGGGCTATCAGGCAAGAGAAAGCAATAAAGTGTATTTAAATAGGAGGAGAAGAAGTCGCATTGTCTCTGTTTGCAGATGACATGATCGTATATTTAGAAAACCCTATTGTCTGAGCCCCAAATCTTCTTAAGCTGATAAGCAACATCAACAAAGTGTCAGGATACAAAATCAATTTGCAAAAATCACAAGCATGTCCATATACCAATAATACATAAACAGCCAAATCCTGAGTAAACTCCCATTCACAATTGCTACAAAGAATAAAATACCTAGGACTACAGCTTACCAGGGATTTATAGGTCCTCTTCAAGGAGAAGTAAAAACCACTGCTCAAGGAAATAAGAAAGGACACAAACAAATGGAAAAATATTCTACGCTCATGGAAGTATCAATATCGTGAAAATGGCCATACTGCCCAAAGTAATTTATACATTCAATGCTATCCCCTTCAAGCTACCATTGACTTTCTTCACAGAATTTAAAAAAAAAAAAAAAAAACGCTTCACATTTCATATAGAACAAAAAAGAGCCTGTGTAGTCAAGACTATTCTAAGCAAAACAAGAACAACAACAACAAAAAACTGGAGGCGTCATGCTACCTGACTTCAAACTATACTACAAGGCTACAGCAACCAAAACAACATGATACTGGTACCAAAACACGTATATATATACCAATGGAACAGAACAGAGGCCTCAGAAATAACACCACACATCTACAATCATATGATCTTTGACAAACTTGACAAAAACAAGCAATGGGAGAAAGGATTCCCTATTTAATAAGTGCTATTGGGAAAACTGGCTAGCCATATGCAGAAAACTGAAACTGTACCCCTTTCCTTACACCTTATACAGAAAAGTAAGTAACTCAAGATGGATTAAAGATTTAAACATAAGACCTAAAACCATAAACCTTCTAGAAGAAAACCTAGGCAATACCATTCAGGACATAGGCACGGGCAAGGACTTCATGATTAAATGTCAAAAACAGTGGCAACAAAAGCCAAAATCGATAAATGAGATCTAATTAAACTAAAAAGTGCAGCAAAAGAAACTATCATCAGAGTGAACAGGCAATCTACAGAATGGGAGACAATTTTTGTAATCTATCCATCTGACAAAGGCCTAATATCCAGAATTTACAAGGAGTTTAAATAAATTTACAAGAAAAAAATAACCCCTTGAAAATGTGGGAAAAGGATATGAACAGACACTTCTCAAAGTAATACCTTTATGTAGTCAACAAACATGAAAAAAAGATCACCATCACTGGTCATTAGAGAAATGCAAACCAAAACCGCAATGAGATACCATCTCACGCCAGTTAGAATGGCAGTGATTAAAAAGTCAGGAAATAACAACAGATGCTGTAAAGGAAGTGGAGAAATAGGAACACTTTTACACTGTTGTTGGGAGTGTAAATTAGTTCAACCACTGTGGAAGACAGTGTGGCAATTCCTCCAGGATCTAGAAATAGAAATACTATTTGACCCAGCAATCCTATTACTGTGTATATACCCAAAGGATTATAAATCATTCTATAAAGACACATGAATATGTATGTTTACTATAGCACTATTCACAAAAGCAAAGACTTAGAACCAACCCAAATACCCATGAATGATAGTCTGGATAAAGAAAATGTGACACATATACACCGTGGAATACTATGTAGCCTTACAAAAGGATGAGTTCATGTCCTTTGCAGGGACATAGATGAAGCTGGAAACCATCATTTCCAGCAAACTAATTCAGGATCAGAAAACCAAACACCACATATTCTCACTCATAAGTGGGAGCTGAACAATGAGAACACATAGACATAGGGAGGGAAACCATCACACAGTGAGGCATGTCAGGGAGTAGAGGGATAGGGGAGGGATAGCATTAGGAGCTAATGTAGGTAATGGGTTGATGGGTTCCGCAAACTGCCATGGCACATGTATACCTGTGTAACAAACCTGCATGTTTTGCATATGTATTCTAGAACTTAAAAGTAGATTGTGTGTGTGTGTGTGTGTGTGTGTGTGTGTGTATGTATGTATATACACACACAAATGCCTATGGTAAACATCATACTTAATGGTGAAATGTTGAATGCATTTTCACTTAAATTGGAATATATATATTCTGAACATGTGACTTTCTGGAAAATATAAAATAATGGAGACAGCAAAAAGATCAATGATTACCAGTGGTTAGAGGAAAGGAGGGATAAACAGATAGATATACAGAATTCTTAAGGCAATGAAACTACTTTGTATTTTACTATAGTGATGGATACATCTTATTCTAAATTTTTCCAAATCTATAGAACATACAACACCAAGATTGAGCCTAAAGTGTATACTGTGGGTGCTAATGATATGTCAGTGTTGGCTCATCAGTTGTAAAACATGTACCACTCTATTGGGGGATGCAGTCAGTTGTTGATTGAATATGATTATGTGTCACATGGCGGCTATATTTGACAAAAAGTTTGTGTTTAGACATTTTTGGTGGGAATGTAAATTAGTTAAACCTGTGTGGAAAACGGTATGGAGAATTCTCAAAGAACTAAAGATAGAACTACCATTTGACTCAGCAATCCCAATACTGACTGTCTATATGAATGAAAAGAAATCACTATATACAAAAAGACACCTGAATTTGTATGTTCATTGTACCATTATTTACAATAGCAAAGCCATGGAACTAATTTAAGTGTCTTTAAATGGTTGACTGGATAAAGAAAATGTGGTATATAGACAATAAGGAATACTAGTCAGGTCATCAAAAAGAATGAAATCATTTTCCTTTGCAGCAACATGGATAGAATGGGAGCCATTTTCCTAAGTAAACTAAGAAAACCAAATACCACATGCTTTCACTTATAAATGGAATCTAAAAAATGAGTACACAAGGAGATAAAGACAAAAATAGGAGACACAGGTGATTCCAGAAGAGAGGAGGGCATGAGGGGCATAAGAGTTGAAAATAACCAGTTGGGTATAAGTTCACAGTTTGGGTAATGGGTACACTCAAAGCCCAGTCCCCACCTGTATATAATATGTCTATGTAAAAAACCTGCACATGTACCCCAAATCTGAAATTTAAAGTATAATTTTTATTTAGAATGTATGAAAAACACTCCAAACTTAGTTAAAACCAAAAATATCCTATTAGAAATGAACATAATAAATTAACATACTTCTCACTGTAGAGGATATACAGGTGGAAAAAAGCCCATACAAATATGTCTGACATCACTTCCCATATGATTTAGCAATTGCACTGTTAAGCATTTATTCCAGATAAATGGAATCTTATGGTCACAGAAAACCTATACAGAAGTGTTCATAACAGATATTTTTATAAAAAGTATAAACTGGAAACCTTAATAAGTGAATGTTAAAAAAAACTATGGTATCTCCATGTCATGAAATACTATTTAGCATTAAAAAGGCTATTGATATGCACAACAGCATACATAGATCCAGGATCAAAAACTGTGTTGAATATAAAAAGCCAGTCTCAAAATAATATATTCTTTATTACTCTACTCATGCAGCATGCTTAAAAGGACAACAAGATAGAGATGAAAATAGATTAATGGTTGCCAGGGGTTGGAGGTGGTGGTGGAGGGTGGTAGCTGTGGTTATAAGAGAAAAACAGGTGGGACAAAATGATTTAGAAACATACTCACATGGTGGTCACATAAATGCAACCCTGATAAAATAACTTAGTACAAAATATCCACATACATGCACACACACAAACACACACACACACACAATTAGTGCATGTAAAACTAGTTGACCTGAATAAAGTCAAATGATTTTCATGAATGCTAATGTCCTTGCTGTGACTTGTAGCATAGTTAGGAAAGATGCTTTAATTTTGAGTAAATTGGATGAATGATATAGGAATCATTCCATATTATTTCTTATAACTATGCATGAATCCACAATTATCTCAGAATAAGAAAACTAAAAAGAAAAGTAACAGAAGCAAAATAGCTAAGTGCTTCACTTTATTTAGGAATCATAAAAAATGTAGAATAATCTGAGCTTCATTCCTGTTTCTTAGTATTGTAAAAATCTATTTTTGAGTTATATAGTTTTTTAAGTACATGAACGCACATCGAATTTTTATTTTCATTTCTACAACTGCAGACTTGATTGTTAAAAGCATTGTTCTGAGTAAGTAATTTTATCTGAAGAGAAATGAATATTCTTTGTGTAATTCAATTCCATTTGCAGAAAATACTACAGTTGTCCTATTTAAATCATACTGTTTCAAAACAATATTTCTATTAGTACCTGACATCCTGATTCCTTAGTACTCAAACTGGTATGCTTGAAAATTGAAGTTTCATTTAATTTTTAAAATTTATCAGTTTGCACCTGCATGAAATATCTTTCTAAGACACGCTATTCAGAGTATGAAGTACTTACTCATCATTAAATGGGCATATGTCTCTCAAATGATATATTGATAATCATAATTTTTTTTAAATGGTGAAGTTTCTTATATCTGAATTGCATCTAAGGCTATGACCTCTAGTATCTTTTTGATGTTTCTCTACGATTCTACTCAAGCTCAAAACTGAAGCACAGTTGTTATTACAATATTTTTTCATTTTCGTTTTTGTTCCAAACATTTAAAATTGAGAAATATCTTTTGGTGCTAATGCTTTTGAAGCAATAAAGACTGCAAAGGCTTCTTAATACCAAAGCCATGAGGCTGACTTTTACTAATTATGTAGCAGATGATAGTCACAGGATTGCCTTCTTGAGAGTAATTTATTAGTTTGAACAGATGATAAGTACTCAAATTCTACAACCATTAGTCAAATAGATCTGAATTCAATGACTTTGATGTGAAAAAGGAACCCAGAGGTTTATCTTCCAATGTAATTCAATTTACTATGCATTTTTTGTGTACTTTGTACATGCCAGACACTGTGCTAGGCACATAAATAAATAGTAAAACTAAAAAAGTCTAGTCCTTAATGTCAAAATAGTTAGCAAATAGTTTCAATATTTGACCCATCCAAATTACATGTTGAAATTTGATCCCCAGTGGGCCTAATGGGAGGTGTTCAGATCATGGGGCAAATTCCTCATAATTAACTTGGAGCCATCTTTGTGGCAATAACTGAGTTATATAATGCAATACAGCAAAATATATACATGGCCAGAATAAGAAAATTTATAGCCTAAAAACTTACTCTTTTAATAAGTGATAAGCTTGGGAATGCCAACAGAGCTGTGTTTGATGTCAAAATCTTGGTATGCTGAATGGCACTGACAGCTTTCTGGTTACGTGAAATAAATATGTATGCTTTGAAATTTGATATTTTTAAAATATAGCCAATCAGCCTTTCCTGATTAATTTCTATAATCATTTACAACTGAATATTTGCTTTGAGACTTGGATGCAAATACTCATTCTAATTTTATAGTAACTACTTCATGTTACTCCTGAAAACAAAGCTAAGTACCTCATGGCCGCTTAGGGGACAGTGACTTGTACAAAGACAGAAATCATTTCATGTATTCAGAACTAACAGATAAAAGCAATTTAGTAAGTTAAGTGTTAATTGGCAGGAGTATTTTTCCTTTTTTGTTTTTTTGGTTTAAGTGACTTTTGGAAATAATTGGTAGCAGTGTTTTTCCTTTTTCCTTTTTTTTTTTTTTTTTTTTTTTTTTTTTTTTTTTTTTTTTTTTTTTTTTTTTTTTTTTTTTTTTTTTTTTTTTGGTATAAGTGACTTTTGGAAATTCTATTAATCCTGGCATCTTCCAGGCAGGAGTTTCAGAGCAGTAGATAACTTGGGAATATTATTCCTTTCTAATTTTATAAATACATATTGTATTCACTTATTCATTCATTGTTTTTCAGTGTGAAAGAGATGAGTCACTTTTACCAAGTTGTTCTAATAGTTATATGCGGTAGTTCAGATCATTCAGACCTGAATGTTTACCAATTCGAAAAATAACCTCTAAGATATTCTGATATTTCTACCTAGCTTCCCTTAGGAAACTTAATCATATTTTAGCAACTTCAGTGCTCTTTAAGTTAATTCATTTTGTCTCTTGCGTCTAAACCACTACACTATTCTGAAAACTTTGATTCCCATGTCACGATTCATAGGATTCATTCACTAACAAATATCTATTTATATATATTTTTATAATATATCAAAGAGGGGTTCTACAGATAAATGTTTGCCCCTTGATTCAATGCCAGCTTTTTCAAGATGAAGTACAAAAAAAAATTTCTTTCCATACCATTGTCTTCCTGGTTTGTACATGTTCTTAACTTTTGTGCTATAGCATCTTAGACATGATGAATGTGCAACTTAATAAATGAAAGCTAGAAAACTGAAATTTTCTTCCCCAGGGTTAAAACCTCGTTGAACCATAGAATTCACTATCTTATTTTAATGGTAATACCTTCTTTCTGTTTCTCCTAATGCACTGGAAGGGTTATCTTAGAAAATCTGACTCTCCTAGGGCCTCCTAACCACACCTGTCTGTGATAGCTATCTTAGACAGTCCTCAGGCAATGGGATAGAATGCTTTATGTTGACAACTATTTTAGACTGCCTAAGCAATGAGAGGTATAGCTTCACATGGATTTTGGAAGTTAATGTGTACTAAAAGGAAAATGTATCACCTATTTTACCAGATGGCCATTGCTCCAGCAGGAATTAGAAGTGGCCTTTGGGGAAGGAGGAACTGATGAATTAGGCTCATCTAAAATCACTTGTAGCCGTAAAAGATGTTGCTCTAATAATCAGGATGTTAGCCCCAGTGTTCTGGAGAAGTTCCAGTTCTGTAATTACTTCTGCCTACCTACTTTCTTCCCTGTAGTTTTAATAAGATTATTTTCTTAGTCTTGAAAAGAAAATTTTAAAAGCTAATAAAGCCATACCAAGTAAAAGCAACACTATAATGACTTAATACATACTTACTGAAATTTAAATTTAAGAATAAAGTGACTATACATTCTCTTATCAAAATTATTAATTATATTCTTCAAATAGATCTTTGTTCATATAAAGATAATTAGAAATAATCATGTTAAAGTACATGTGGGAATTTGAAAATTTCAGAAAAGTTCTATTTGAGATACAATTTTTAGAAAAATAATCACCAGACAATATAATATTAACTTTATTTTCTTTGAACTACAGGCTTTATTCTAAACACTATTAATATGCTTAACTACTAATTCAAGATTCTTAGGTCTCTGGATTGACATGTCATTTAGAATTGTTTACTGTTGTCTTTAAAAATTCTTCTTGATATTAGTAACAAAATTCCAATAGTGGAAAGGTGAATTGGTAAATTTTAAAAATTGCTGCAATATTGTTAATTAATTTTAATTCTCAATATGAAAAGAAATTCCAGGTTGCAAAGAGAGCTTTGATATTGCCTTTGCTACTCTCAGAGGAATTGAAAACTTTCCTTAATAGCTGAATAACAAAGATGTTTTTTTTAAAAAAGAGCAGTTGTATTTAAAACAGCACAATTGTAATTTTTTTTACATTTGATTTTTCAATTTACACAGTTAAAACCCATTGCAGTTTAGCTATTAAAATTGTTTATTATATATTATATACTATGCAATTAATAATATTATATTTTACAAGTTGAGCATCTTTAATCCAAAAATTCACAATCTGAGATCCAATTCTCAAAACTTTTTGAGTGCCAACATGATGTTACAAGTGAAAACTTCCACATGTAAGTACTTACACAAACTTGTTTTAAGCACAATATTATTTAAAATGTTGTAAAAATAAAATCTGCCTTCATCATATGTGTATAATAAAGTGTATATAAAACATAAATGAATTTCACATTTAGACTTCAGTCTCATTGCCAAGATATCTCATTTGATATATGCAAAATTTAAAAATCTGGAAAAATCTCAAACCCAAATATTTTTTATTTCAAGCATTTTATATAAGGCAATCCTCAACCTATATTACCATGTTATTATTATGTAATTTTTATTAGCTTTCTGTTACATCACATCAATGACCACATAGCAAAATTTATATCATAATACATTTAGCAAAACAGTATTTTCCTCAGTTAACAAAAATGCAAACTTCTAGAGATAGAAGTATTGTTCTGCTACCTTCTTATTTTAACTGTGCTTGCTGTTCTGAAAAATACATTTTTTACTACCAAACTTCTCAGTAATGTGACAAGTGCACCCTAGAAATCATACACTGGAGAATAATCTGGGAAGCACTATAACAGGATGATCTAAAGGTTGTTTGGAGGGGATTAGCAGAAAAGGGCATAGCTACAGAAGAGTGGCTCTGGATGTTGGACAGTACCTGTCACTATTGGGCTAATGAGTAAGACTGTTTGGTGGCTGATATGAACATTACTTTTCTCTTACCAATGTTAGTAACAAAGAGAGATAGTATTAAAGTGGCTGCTTACTTTTATGATATTTTTTTCTCATGGAATCTGTCAATCATTTCATAAATAAAGCAATGGGCTTTTTTGAAGTTAATAAACTACGAACGAATTGAAGGTGGATTCTAGAGTTAACAAGCCATTGGCTCATGAGCGTGATATCTTAGTCTCCAAAGCAAAGTGTATTTTAATTAGTCTTTTCTCTGATGGATAATTTCGGTTCATTCAAGGTTGGAAAAGTTGTTGCTACTGCAGAGGACTCCATCACAATATTTTCTTGCATGTAGAACTTAACACAGGAAGTAAGAGCATTTTAATCTCTTCTTAACAAAGTCCTTTCTTTTTCTCAGGCACTTCTGAATAACTGCAATACTTCTAGTCTCAGCATATCTACTGATCTTTCTCATCCACTGATTTCAAATATCCAATAGACCCTATAGACTTTAATATTTGTGATGTTAATAAATACCTTAATATTTAAAGCTGACATTTTCAGATATGGAAACCCTGTCTCACATGATTTGACGAAATTTACACAGTAAGATAGAGTCTGACAAAAGACATTAAAAAATCCTTCCAAATTTTAAGGTAAAATAAACTTCATAAAGTGATGATATGGGAGATAAAGAGATATCCATCTTATGGCAGAAGATCAAAACACATTGTATTTCCATTTTAGGTTAATATTGCAAATATAGGTATATTTTATTGTATAAAGCAAAATGTACTACTAGAAATACCTTGTGCATTTCTGTATTCGGGAATATAGTCTGTTTTACTGAGTGCAGTATGGTGAGGCAGATGAGTATAATGCAAAATATTATTGAACTGGTTTCATCCCATATAGCTTCTAATTTTGCCTACCAAAGATAGTAGTGTTTTAATTCTATGCAAATATCTTGACTTCTCTGAGTATTAGGGGGATGTTGAACTTGATCACTCTTTTCAGCTCTGAGATATAACTCTGAAGTAGACAAAATCTTCATTTATTTAAAATATATATATATTTTAGAAGCAAGAAACCAATTTAATGTATTTATTATGTTAATTTACTAACTGAAGTAATTTCAAATACTTTATGCTTTTGGGGGCAATTATTTGAAATTATGCTACCTAGTGTTTACAATCTAGTTTTTACTTTGTGTGTACCTGCAGTATTAGATGCATATTATGCATAGTTAATCTTATTGACTAATTTATTTTAAAAATTAGTTATACACTTACATTTAAATTCATATAGAAATGCAAAGGACCTGAAATAGCCAATTTTGTAAAAAATCAACAGGCGGACTAACATTATATGACTTTAACCTTTATTGCAATGCTACAGTCATCAAGGCAGTGTGGAATTGGCATAAGGACCAGGAAAATAGATCAGTGAAAGAAAACAGAACAGACTCCAAGAACATTCTCACACTGAAATGTGTGGAATCAATCATGGTCAATTGATTTTTGACAAAAATGTGTAAAGGCATTTCAGTACCTGGAACAATTGATATCTGCATGCAAAATATGTGAATAAATTTAAGTCAATATTTCACACTATGTACCTAAATTAACTCAATATGAATCATGGATGAAAATGTAAAATCTACAGCTATAAAAATTCCAGAATAAGACATGAAGAAAACCTTGGTGACCTTGGGTTATACGAATGTATTTTAAGATAAAATACAAAAAGCAATATCCATGAAAGAAGAAATTGATAGATTGGACTTTATTAAAATTTAAAATGTGGCTGGGCATAGTGGCTTATGCGTGTAATCCCAGCACTTTGGGAAGCTGAGGTGGGTGGATCACGAGGTCAGGAGTTCGAGACCAGCCTGGCCAATATGGTGAAACCCCCGTCTCTACTAAAAACACAAAAATTAGCTGGACTTGGTGGCGACTACTTGTAGTCCCAGCTACTTCAGAGGCTGAGGCAGGAGAATCGCTTGAACAAAAGAGGCGGATGTTGCAGTGAGCCAAGATCCTGCCACTGCACTTCAACCTGGGTGACGGAACAAGATTCAGTCTCAAAAAAAAAAAAATTTAAATGTCTTTTCTTTGAAGGATACTGTAAAAATATTCAATATACAAATTATACACTGGGAGAATATATTTCCAAATCATATTTCTGATAAAACACTTATATCTCTTAAAAAAAAACCTAATGTAAAACAAATGGGCAAAACGTTTCAACAAATTATTTACCAAAGAAGATATGCAATTAATAAGCATATGAAAAGTTTCTGAACACCAATAATCTTTAGGAGAATAAAAATGGAAACCATGGAATACCACTACACACGTATGAGACTGACAAAAATTAAGGAGAATAATGATTCTAAATATTGTTAAGGATAGGAAGGAACTGGAATTTCTATATATTGATAGTAGGGACAAAAATGGTATGACTACATTTGGAAATGTGGTACAGTTTCTTAATAAATTAAGCATATACCTATAAATAATCTAGCCATTCTGCTAGTAGGTATTTACCCAAGATAAGTGGAAGCATATGACCACATTAGGACTTGTACATAAATGATCATAACAACTTTATTTGTAATAGCTGGATTGTGAATGCAACCCAAATGTTAATCAGTGGATGAATGTATAAGCAAACTGCAGTGTATCTATAAAATTGAATACTATGAGTATTATAATGATTCCTTTTATTAAAAATACTCTGATAGAAAATGCAAATGAATCTAAGGAACCTTTTCAGAAAGCTTATCTATACTTTGTCTGGGGATGGAGGAAGGGAGTTAGAGGGGTGGGAAGGCAGTATTACAAAGAAACATGTAGAAACTTTTGGGAATGCTAAATATGTTTATCATGATTGTGGCAGTGGTTTCTTGAGCATATACAGATGTCAAAACCTATACAATTGTACATTTTAAATGTATGCAATTATACCTCAATAAAACTGTTTAGAATATGTGAAAATTAATATTGAAAACTGAATTCTTGCATGCAAAGTCTTTATAATATTATTAGTAAAAAATACACATTAATGTAAAACTAGAGAAAATAATTGCATTCTATGAAAATACACACATATATATGATAGAGATATTAATGAAAAGTAAATGGAAAAAATTGAGTCTTAAGAAAAATATATATTGTAGGGCAAAATGGAAGAAGGAATGGGAAAGCAAAAGTAGAAAGAAACATTTGGTTAGCATTATACTTTATTGTTAATTTGAAAGAAGCAAAGAAATTTCATTAACCTCTTATTTGTTTCATTGTAATTTGGTTGGTGAATATTGTAGCTACAGCCCGTACAAGGTCAAATAATATTGCTTATGGTCTCTAGAGTTCAGGCAGTTTTAATTGCACATTGGAAAACAAATATATTTATGCTTTGCAGTGTGTGTAGTGTTTAAATTGAGGAGAAGGGAACATCTGGGGTGTTATAAAGTGAGAGGCATAACTACAAAAATTAATCAGCTGATATTTTTCATCATCATACAGCTAAATGACTTTCAAAAGATCATAGTAGCTGTGCTCATTTGGACCTGACATTAAAATGTTTTAAGTGCTTTATGGTATCACTCTGAGACTAATATGCCTTTTTAAAAGATAATACTGTAGTATTAAGAAGAATACTGAAGAAGAAAGTAAGAGTAGTGAGAGGACAATTTGATAACCTCTCTTTCACTTGGCCAGTGAATATTTTATTCTAATTGTGCAATTAAATGTGAATAATAAAAATATTTTCAGGGAATTTTTATCATAACATTTTTACATAGAAAATATTATTTTTGAAGCTTTTGTCTCTAGATCCTCTCTCCCCTAGTCCTCTTTGACTGTTGAAATCCATACATTTTTCTCATTTAAGCATTATATTTCTATGATCTGTTCCAAATATTCAGGCTAGCTTTAGTACTCCTTCTGTTTATTATATTTATATCATGGTTCTCACTTCGGTAGGTAGCATTTAGTCTACCTGGTTGATTATCTGTTATCTTTTTTGTTTCCTCTTCTGGGCCAACTCAGACCCGTAGCTATAAATCCTCACGTACATGCATTGAAACTACTAACACTCACCCTGTGTGTGATTGAAAGCATGAGATTCAACATCTTTTTTTGAAATATCACTAAAAAAAGAAGATAAATATATAGCATATCATATAATTAGAAAACTCAACAGTTACATTGGAGAATTTATATAAATTAAAGAGCTATGTTCAAATCAACAACAAAACTAAATTCAGCCATGCAAATCAACAACCAGACCTATTATAGGGGCTACTGAAGAAACATATCTTGATTTAATAAGATAACCCTGGAAACTTCCACAGTGTGCTTTATAATATCCTGAAGGATAAGTAACTTAAACAGTCCTCTGCTCTGCATGTAACAACAGTTCTATTTGTCCTTTGTTCCTAGGTTAGGTAAAACTCATATGAACAGCTTTCTAATCAGAAATTAATGATTTTTGTATGCCATGCGTGAAGCATGTTAGAGCTAGAAAGAAAAGCAAGGTGATATTTTGGTAACTTTATCAAAATTGTACTCAAAATTTATACAGCTCATAGGCTGAGGACATCCTACCCACTTACCAAAACCAGGGATTTCCTATTAGCTAATAGCACAAAACAATGATTTCTACAAGGAAACTCATTCGTTTGCTACACTGCTCATTTATAACAGCTTATTATTACTGATCATCATATAATTTATAGGAATGGACAATGAATTACTATCAGATATATGAGGCAGATGAAGAGGGGAAAACAAAAATAACAAGCCTAATTAAAAAATCAACTTTCAAGAAAATAGGGAAATATAAAATTTAAAAGTATATGTTTAATTTATATTGTCAGAAATTCAAGAAGATTTTACATCCATAATACAGTAACAGGATACTTTAGTAAAAGAACAATTAGAGATTTAGTAAGCGTTTACAATATTATTTTAAAAAATTTATTCAATTAATAGCAGAAGTCCTGTGGTTGAAAAGAAAATTTGTATTTAGAATATGTGTTTACTTAAATATTTCAAGAAAATCAACTTAAACCAATAAAGAGAACAACTGCAAGTACTAAAATGGTTCAGTAAAATGGCCTATCCTAATTAATATCTATTTTAAATACCAACAATAATTAATGAGAATATATATTATCAAATATTTTATTCACACAAACTAGAAATAGTACAACACACATGCACACACACACACGCACAGAGGAAAAAGAATGTGCAAAGTCTTTGTGATAGAGAAAATAATGGCCCTGTAAAGATACTTACACCCAAACCTCTGTAATCTATGAATATGCTACCTTATTTGGCAAAAACAAATTTACATGTGTGATTAAGTTAATAATCTTGAGATGGATCTGTTATTATAGATTATTTAGGTAGATCCAATGTGATCACTTCATGAGGATTCTTATAAAAGGGAGGCAAGAGAGTCAAAGTCAGAAAAGGAGATGAGACAATGGAAACAGTTTAGAGTGATGAATGTTGAAGACTGAGGAAGGGTCCACAAGCCAAGGACTGCAAATGGCCCCTAGGAGGTGGACCACACAGGAAAATGAATTCCCAACCTGGAATTTCCAGAGAAAACACAGCCATGCTCAATCTTGATTTTAACTCCCTCAGTCTCCCAGAATTCAGACTTCTAGAACTGAAAAATAACAAGTTTGTAATGTTTTCAGGTGCCAAACTTGTGATAATTTATCACAACAGCAATAGAAAACTAATATAGCCTGTAGAATTTTGATAAATCAAAACTCTAAAACTGTTAGGAAGAATACAAAAAAGCTTGCATTCATATTGCAACATATGAATTATTCCCAAATTAATCCATAAATTCTAAGAAACCCAATTAAAAATTTGTGAAGTTTTTACTCATAATTATTCATTAATTTAGTCATTGAAAGTATACTTATTAATCTCCTACTATGTGATAGACATTGATTTACATGTCAGACATAAAATCACAAGCAAAAATTGAAATAATGTTGCTTACACTGAGGTTATATTTTTGTAAAGAAGATAAAAGTAAACTTTAAAAGATTATACATACATATGTACATACTGAGTTGTGTGTGTATGTGTATGTGTGTGTGTGTGTATGTGTGTGTCTGTGTATTTCTCTGACAAAGGCTAGGAGGATGGAAGGTACGGGGATCTATGAGAAAATACAATTGGGTAACTAATCTAAGTAGCAACATCAGGAAGTGATATTAGAGCTAGGATCTGCAGACTGAGTAGGTACAGCCTGTATAGGAGGAAAGGTGGAGTAGCATGTGCAGAAGTATTTTTTGAAATTATATATATAATACCTTGTTCATAGTTCACAGAAAGAAAGGTCAGCATATATTAAATCTTATTTTTTACGTAGGCCAAGTTAAAGATTTTATGTTTGTCCAAATAACACTATTGCGGCACAGGTGAACAAAGGTATTTGTGTAAGAATGCTTACTATAATGTTTTTATAATGTAATAGTGAGAAATATTTAATTATCCATCAGTAAATATGTCAAAGATACACACACACACACACATATATATACCTCTACATATAGTTAGGTATACATATATATAGGTATACATATATATACCTCTACATATATATAGAGCATATATATATATATAGGTATATATATATATATATATATACCTCTACATATATATAGAGCATATATATATATATAGGTATATATATATATATATATATATATATACCTCTACATATAATATAGGTATACATATATATACCTCTACATATATATAGAGTATATGTACCTCTACATATAGTCCAGTAAATTTAAAAATGTAGTGACATTTTTTAAAGTTCATAATACATTATGCCATAGGAAAAGGTCTTTATCAGTACCTGTATTATAGTAGTTTTCATTCACAAAATCTATTATCTGCATGTATAAAGTCATAAACATGTACACTCATATATTCCTGTTGCTCTAGGCTTTAAATAGTGTGAAGAATATACACTAAATATTTAAAAGTAGTTTCATTTACAAAGTAAGAGGGAAATGGGGAAACATTTTAGTTTTCTTACTGTATGTATTACTTGAGTTGATTAGAACAAGATAATTTATAACTTTGTTTAAAAATAAGTGTAAAAATCCATGTTGAACTTAAACAAATCTTAGTTGATGTTAACAAAAAATCATCAAATTATTGTGTTTAACCATACATCTAATAACTCATCAGCCACTACTTATTTTGTACCATAACAAGTCATAAAAAGCCATTGTCTTTTATTCTTTTTTCTTTAAAATTCTGTCAAGTAAGTATGCTAGATGTCAAAATTATGTGAAAATTAATCCCTGTTTCATCCTTGATTATTGCTTGTATGTGTATGAATGTGCATCATTAAAATTCTCAAATAGGCTGCCTCTTGAGTCAATGCAAGAAATGAAAAACACTAATCTAATTAATGAGTTACTCATAATTTTTCTATGTAGCAATATTATCCAAAGATATCTTGACTATAATATTACTATTATAATAATAATCTGTTTCATACTTTTTGTAAAATAATACAGAGAAGCAGTAATACAGACAGACATCTACAAGGAGAACAAATATTTCCCTAACACTATAATCACTAATCCAATTACCCTTAGATTTTGTTTCCATCAGAAAAAAGCATATTATCTGAATAATTTAAAAACCTAAAACACTTTAATTTATAATTCTGGAATGCAGAAAGCAAAATTTATATTTACCAGGTAAAAATAAATGTGTATAATTTTGATATGGCATTATTTATGTTCAGAATTTTACAAAATCAAAATCCTATGCTTATAACTTGTTCTGGCTCCTTGCCTCCATTATGAGCTTAAAATGGAGAGGGTTCAACCTTTGGAGGTGGATTTCTTTGAGAAATTTGAAAACAATACAAATCAGCTGGTGTTTGGCTGCAGTATTCCTAAACTTTTACTTTAGCAAATCAAAATCATGAACAGTCTTCTTTCACACTTTATTAGTGCAACAGTTTTTGTGCTGTTCCGTAGTTAAAAAGTTGTGTTGACATTCAACATGCACAACACATGGATTTACACTGAATGCAACTATTTATTTAGCTTGTCTAATGTGGTACATGACAAGATCATGAATATACAGATTCCTCTTCTGTTCCTAACCCTTTTTCAGAACCCAATTTATATTCACATTCTTTATGAACTCATATCCAACAATTTTAGTTCTACTGAATGTGCTTAGGCGATCATATACCGAAACAATGTATATTATTAACAGCATACTTCTGTATGTTAGTTAGCACTCCTTCTATAACTAAATTATCATCTTCTTGAATGCAAACAATATGTTTTGCACTTATTGGTTGAACTGACATTCTCTCTTTATGGTGTATTTGATTATTTAATTGCCAACTAGAGGATGGTGTGGAGTGACTTAACATTCAAGCAAAATTATGGAAAAGCTATGTATAAAGCTGATATCTAGAATGAAGAAGTCAATGTTGATTTGAAGATTTGTAAACTTAATTTTTGTGTTTTTATTGTGTATTTTTGTATGGTTTATTCATAACTGATTTTTGTAGAAATAATGCTCCTAATGTAACATTAAACTAAAGACAGCAGTTCCCCACTAGCATAATGAATCTATTGTTACACACAGGGGCTGCTCAAAGTTGTGGCTTCATTTTGATGAGGGCCCCCAGCATTTAGAGTAGACTCATATTTGCTAGTAGTCCCTCCCACTATTGTTTCAAGATCTGAGATGCTGCTGCACTCTGGAATCTCTAAGAGATACCACAAATTATATACAGCAAAATCAAAAGACTGTATATTAAGAACTTGCATGAAATGCCAGATTAATTTGTTTTCTTGATTGCTGGAGTTCATATAACCTTTAATAGTTTAAATATTGTTATTATCCAAATTCAGTTTTAGTATGCAGCATTTCCCAGAATTAGTTGATCACACTCATACTGTTGGAACTTTTGATTTAAAATACTTTGTATCACAGTTTCTATTACATCTACTGTATAATAATTATTCCAGGAAACCAAATAAACCAAATTTCTAGGACATTTTGTTATTTCTTACCAGAGAATTCATGGAATTGTGAAGGGCTTCAAAGGAATCTTGTTGAGGAATTTTAACCACATTATTCTCCTTGGGAAAAAAATTCATAAAACACTACAAGTAGTGAAGACAAAAAATAAACTTACTATAATCCTCACAACTTGTAACCGGTATATAACATGATCAAATTTGCCATACTTACTTCCTATATGAGATAAAATATATTAACTGCCTCTCTTGTTCTTCATTAAGCAGGTCATTCTTTACAAATATACATCTTTATTGTTTGCATGGACACAAATATTTCTTGAGAATCACATTGAGTCGTGAAATATTAATCCATTATTTATAGAACTGAGCCATTGAGATAGTTAACAATGTCATTTTAATTCAGTAAGCCACAACAGACAAAAACAAGCTCAAAAAAATTTTGGATGGTATCCATGTCTCTGAGATAGGAAGAATTCCAAAGGCTGTTGAATGAAATCTAGGGTTGTTCAGCTGCTTAAACAAGACGGTCCTAGATATTTAAGTCTAATTCAGGGTGTTAAAAATGGCCATAAAATGTATCAGGCTTTGTCACTTACTTTATGCTTTGTGACACTACACAGATAACTAATAGTAATAGTGCTTATTTTATAGGGCTGATATGAGGATAATTACATATATATTATATGAATAATATATATGATATATATATTGCATATATAATATGTTACATATATAACATATATATAATACTTTCTAGGACTAATATGAAGATAATCACATATATATTATATGAATAATATATTACATTAGTAATATAATTATTAATATAATAATATATTATATTCCTATAATATATGAATATAGTATTATTAATAATATATGAATATTCATATCCTCCTACCTCATATAATATTCATATCCTCCTACCTCAGTCTCTTGGGTAGCTGGGACTACAGGCACCACCATGCCCAGTCAATTTTTTTATTTTTTGTGGAGAAGATGTTTCACCATGTTGCCCAGGCTGGTCTCAAACTCCTGGGCTCCAGCAGTCCTCCTGTCTCAGCCTCCCAAAGTGATGGGATTACAAAAGTAAGCCACTGCACCCAGCCTATGAAGATAATTTTGATGATGAAAAAGAACTTAGAATAGTCAGTAACAGACTGTAAGTGCTATGAGTCCTTATTAAATGAAAAAGTACCATAATAAAGTAGTATAGTATGTTAATATAAAATCATTATCTTCTTGCTATCTTTTTATAAATCTGTACACTTCTAAAAGATGTAGCAAGCATTGACATATTACTGTTCCCTCACAGATGAGGAAAATAAGAGTTTATTGAATAACATTTATAATATATTTTACTGGGAGCAAAGCACAGATGAATGCTGTGTGAAGAGAAGTAAATTTCTTCAGATGGTGGCTCTGCTTGGACCTTGCCCCTATATACAGTCATTAACTGTTGAGATTCGGATTAAGGAGTGACACAATTGCTAGTTAGATAGTGTGCTGCTGATACCTTAAATCTAGAAGAAAGGCAGAAACATGAAAGGCATACAATATTAGACTAGTCTTGAATCTTATGGCTTGTTATTTGATTGTAAAACTACAAGTGATACAATGGCACTTTCTAATAATCCATAGGTGGAGCCCCTTCAAGGTATGAATTCGAAATGCAGACAGCAGTTCCATCATACATGTGTGTCCTTCCTGATACCTGGTAACAAGGTGAGTGCATGAAAACAGGCCCTGATGTTTCTTCTTATCTGCTTTTAATTACTTCTGTTTTGAAGAAATGAATAAAATTGCTGTTCAGGAACACATCAAATCAAAATATATACCATTGGTAGAAGTAAATAGATTTTAATATATACTCATCTTTGTTTCATTTAAAGTTTGAGAACACAGTTTAAGACATCAAAATAAATATTTGATAATAGAATAGCTCAAGAACTGAAATTAGACAAAGTGCTGTTTGAAGACTATTGTACGCACTGGATGTTTTTTTGGCAGCACTTTCAAAAATGATTCTGAGTTTTTTCAAATTTTATGGCTACTAATAGATAAACTGACTGAATTCCATTTAATACTGATGGTTTCCACTCTTCCCTTGAGTTTTCTAAAAACTATGAAATGAATACAACTAAGATATGTCTGGTTACTTATGGCACAGAGGCTTGTAGCTGTGTTTTTATCCAAAAGTCCAAGCATTGCTTTTGAATATGGAATCCTGTGAGCCCTAAGCAGTGTGTTTCAAACTGTGAATGGCCTATTTACAGCTTATGATGTAGTGGGCATTGCTTTAAGTTACTGCTTTCCTAGAAGGCTAGGAAACAAATTTATTTTTAAATAGAATAGAGTAAAACAAAACAGCAAATATCATAATGCATGGCATATAGTGGAGTATAAGGCTTTTTAAAAGAACATTCTCTTTCTTTTATGTGTATGTGTGGATATATATCTGTGCATGCACACAGAGTTGTTGAAACATATTTGTGCTACGAATAGTTATTTATAAAGTTTGAAAGTCACTGTGTGAATCTGTGATTATACTTCACAGGTTTCATATGGCCTAGAAATGGTCATCAAAACTCTGTACATATGCATTTTCTAGGAAAAAGTTTTATGGCTTTCATTTGAAGTACTTGTAAAAAACTTTAAGACGTCATTATTTCAAAGCAAATTCAATCATATTTGTAGTTCTGGGATGATATACTTTGAAATTTAAAATAATGTAAAATAATTTATACTTATATGCCTCTTTATTGTGCAAATAGATGTACTATAATTGCTTACATGATTTTTGACATAAATTTAAGTTCTGAACATGACAGAGTACAGCAATTGTCCTCTCATAGAACTATCAATTTGGTAAACTATTCACAAAAGAAAATGCCTTCATAAGACATAACAGGTAAGTGATTGCAAATTTGTGGCACACTAATAAGAAAATAAGGTGATTTTTTTACCTTGCATCTTCACTGAATTTGTTTATGAATTCTAATAACTTTTTAATGGAGTCTTTAGGTTTTTCTAAATATAAAATCAGATAATCTGTAAACAAGGATAATTAGACTTCTTGTTTTCCAATTTGAATGCCCTTTATTTCCTTTTCTTCTCTGATTACTCTGGCTAGGACTTTTAGTACAATGGTGAATAAATATGGTGAAAGTGGCATTCTTGTCTTATTCTACATCTTGCAGTTTTTCCCTATTTAGTATGATACAAGCTGTGAGTTTTTCATATATAACTTTTATTAAGTTGATGTATTTTCCTTCTATACTCAGTCTTTTTTTTTTTTGAGTTTTTATCATGAAGATATGTTGATTTTTTTCCAGTGCTTTTTTGGCATCTATTTAAGTGATTATAAGGTTTTGTACCTCATTCTGCTGATAGAATGCATTTTATATATTAATTTGCATTTGTTGAGCCATCCTGGCATCCCTGGAATACCTCCCACTTGATTATGATGAATGATCATCTTAATGTTTCGTTGAATTTGGTTTGCAAGTATTTTGTTAAAGATATTTGCAGCTATGTTCATCAGAGATATTGATCCATAGTTTTCTTTTTTGTTGTGTCTTTGTCTGGTTTTAATATCAAAGTGATACTGGCCTCATAGAATGAATTTGGAAATATTCTTATCTCCTCATTTTTTTTAGAATCGTTTGAGTATGATTGGTATTAGTTATTTTCTAGCAGTGGTTCCATCAGGTCCTTGAATTTCCTTTGATTGGAGACTTTTTATTACTGCTTCTATCTTGTTACTTGTTTTTTGTCTATTCAGGTTTTGGATTTCTTCATGGTTCAGTCTTGGTAGGTTGGATGTGTCTAAAAATTTATTTCTTCTGTGTTTTTCAATTTATTGCCAAATGGTTGCTCATAATAGTATTTAATGTTTCTTTGAATTGCTCTGGTATCAGTTATAATGTCTTCTTCATCTCTAATTGTATTTATTTGGGTCTTCTCTCCTTTTTTACTTGTTAGTCTAGCTAAAGATTTTTTGATTTTGCTTATCTTTTCAAAAATTGAACTTTTAATTTAATTGATCTTTGTATTTTTTTAGTTGCAATTGCATTTGTTTCTGCTCTAATCTTTATTATGTCTCTTCCTTTAATTTGTGGTTTGGTTTGCTCTTGCTATTTTATCGCTAAAAGATACATCATAATGTTGTTTATTTGATGTTTTTCTACTTTTCTGATATAGGCATTTATTGCTGTTAACTTATCTCTTAGTACTGCTTTTCGTATATCCTATACAATTTGGTATGTTGTTTTTCCATTTTTATATGTTTCAAGAAATGTTTTAAATTACTCCTTAACCTCTTTATTGACCTACTGGTCATCAGGAACATACTGTTTAATTTTTATATGTTAGATGCAAAATCAACATAAAAATATTAGTAACATTTCCAGATGCAAACAATAAACAACCTGAAAGGAAACCAAGTAAGTAATTAATTTAAAATAATAAGAAATACAATAAAACACTCAGGAATTAACCAAATAAGTGAAAGATCTTGACAATAAAAACTATTAAAAATAGTAAGATAAAGAGGACACAAAGAATTGAAACATATTCCACATTCATTATTTGGAGGAATTAATATTTTTGAAAAGTCCATCCTACCCAAATCAATGTACAGATTTAATGTCATCACTATCAAAATACAGATGACATTCTTCACAGAAATTTAAAAATTAGTAAGAAAATTACATTGGAACAAAAAGATCCAGAATACCTCAAGCCATCCTGAACAAAAAGAAAAAACAATACTGGAGGAATTATGTTATCTGACCTCAAATTATATGATAGAGCCATAATAGCCAAAATAGCATGGTATTAACTTATAATCAGACACATAGACCAATAAAATAGATTAGAAAACCCACGATAAATCTACATATTTATAGTGTATTCATTTTTGACAAAGGTACCAAGAACATACACTGGGAATATGTCAATTTCTTTAATAAATGGTGCTGGGAGAATGAAATTCATGTGGATAAGAATGAAATAAGACTACCCCCCCTCCATATCTCACCATACACAGGAATCAAATTTAAAAAAAGATTATAGACTTAATTCTAAGACAAGAAATTGTTAAACTACTAGAATAAACAGTTTGAAAAACACTCCAGAGCATTGATCTGGAAAAATATTTCTTGAGTAATACCTTAAAAGCACAGGGAACTGATGCAAAAATGGGCAAATGGTATTACATCAAACTAAAAAGCTTGTGTACAGCTAAGAAAACAATTAAAGTTAAAAGAAAACCCACAAAATGGGAGAAAGTATTTGCAAATTAGCCATATGACAAGTAATTAATAACCAGTATATACAAGAAGCTCAAACAGTAGGAAACAAAACGAACACTTTTACACCGTTGGTGAGAGTGTAAATTAGTTCAACCATTGTGGAAGACAGTGTGGCAATTCCTCAAGGATCTAAAAACAGAAATTCCATTTGACTCAGCAATCCCATTACTGGGTATATACCCAAAGGGTTATGAATCATTCTGTTATATAGACACATGCACACGTATGTTCATTGCAGCACTATTTACAATAGCAAAGACCTGGAACTGACCCATATGCCCATCAATGATAGACTGGACAAGGAAAATATGGCATAGATACTCCATGGAATACTATATGGCTGTAAAAAAAGATGACTTCTTGTCCTTTGTAGGGACATGGATGAATCTGGAAACCATCATTCTCAGCAAACTGACACAAGAACAGAAAATCAAACACCACATGTTCTCACTTGTTGAGAACACAACAAGTCTCTTGTGTGTTGGGGTCTGTTGGGGGGAGCTGGGGAGGGACAGTGGGGATTGGGGAGATTGGAGAGGGATAACATGGGGAAAAATGCCAGACATAGGTAACGCAGGGATGGAGGTAGCAAACCACCTTGCCGTGTATGTACCTGTGCAACAATCCTGCATGATCTGCACATGTACCCCAGAACCTAAAGTACAATAAAAAAAAATGGGCAAAGGATCTGAATACCCATTTCTCAAAAGAAGACGTACAAATGGCCGATGGTTATATGAAAAAGTGCTCAATATCATTGATCATCAGAGAAATGCAAATGAAAACTATAATGAGATATCATCTCTCCTCAGTTAAAATAGCTTTTAACCAAAAGACAAGCATAATATATTCTGACAAGGATGTGGACAAAGGGGAACTGTCATACACTGTTGGTAGGAATATAACAATTAGTATAACCTTTATGGAAAAATGTATGGCAATTCTTCAAGAAACTTAAGATAGAAGTACCGTATGATTCTGCTGGGTATATACCAAAAAAAAAAAAAAGGGTATTAGCATATGTGAGATACCTGCATTTCCATACTCATTGAAGCACTATTCGCTATAGCATAGACATGGAATCAACCTTAGTGTTCATAGAAAGATGAATGGATAAAAATACATGGTATATGCACCCAATGGAATATTATTCAGCTCTAAAAAATAAAAATGTCCTGTCATTGGCAGTCACATGGATGAAATTGGACGACATTATGTTAAGTGAAATAAGCCAGGCACAGGAGACAAATATCACATGTTCCCACTAATATATGAGAGCTAAAAGAAAAAACTGAACACATGGAGATAAGAGTGATACTTACTAGAGGCTGGGAAGAATAGTGGGAAGTGGGAATAAAGCGGAAGTGGTTAATGGGTACAAAGATACAGTTAGAAGGAATAAGATCTAGTGTTCATTAGAGCAATAGGGTGACTATGGTTAAAAATAATTTATTGTGTATTTCAAAATAACTAAAAGAGTAGAATTGTTATGTTCCTAACATAAAGAAATAAACAAGTGATAAATGCATAGGCTGATGGATACTCCAATTATGCTGATTTGAATGTGACACATTGTATGCTATATCAATACAAAATAGGTTATCCATAAATATGTGCAACTATTATTTGTCTATAAGAATTAAAAACTAAAACAATTTAAAAAGAAAAGATGCATTTAAGAGGGCAGTAAGAACATTTTTGCATTACTTGCATCACAGCCCTGCCAATCCATTGCAGCACAGCATGGAGAGAGACATCCACTTGGGGAAAAGATAAAAATGTGAGTAAAGGACTGTGCTTTGAACTTCAACACAGCACTGAACCTATATTAGTAAAACTCAGCACTAGACAGACCCCACTGCCCCTTTCTTCAGGCTAGTAGCCACAGACAGCTTCTAGACCTTCCCTGTTAACAGGCATTGCTACACAGTCCTAGGCTTCCTCTTGCTGATTTAATCTCTGGCCTCTATCACTGTTGAGTTACCTTCAGTGGACCCAGGCTCTGGAAAACACTCAGCTATAGGCAGCCTTTAGAGTCCCCAGGCTTCTGTTGTTCTCCAGTGCTGTGCTGGTTGCAGTGGGCCCTGGGCTTCTGGTTCTAGTGTCCTAGTGTTATGTCAATGACACTGCCTCTGACTTCTGGTATATTGCAGCTCTCTGCTTGCTACAGATCTTTCCAACACAAAGCCAGTTCTTGAAAGGGGGAACCAGTAGCAAATTATTCAAATGCATAGACAGTAATTTATGACCATAAGGAAAAAGAAAAATTATAGAAACATGTCATCAAACAGACAAAATAAAGTTCCAGTGACTGATCCTGTAGAAATAGTGATGTATAAACAGCCTAACAAAGAATTCAAAATAACTATTTTAAGTAAACTCAGGAATCTTAAAGACAATGCAGAAATACAATTCCAAGAAATAAGAAAACCAATATGTAACTGAAATAAGAAATTTAACAGTGAAATATTTATTTATTTATTTATTTATTTATTTATTTTTATGCTTTAAGTTCTGGGGTACATGTACAGATCATGCAGGTTTGTTACATAGGTATACACGTGCCATGGTGGTGGTTTGCTGCATCCATCGCCCCATCTACATTAGATATTTCTCCTAATGCTATCTACATTACATATTTCTCCTAGTGCTATCCCTCCCAATCCCCCCCACCCCCTGCTACTCCTCCCCTAAGCCCCCACCCCCCAGGCCCCGGTGTGTGATGTTCTCCTCCCTATGTCCCTGTGTTCTCATTATTCAACACTCACTTATGAGTGAGAACATGCTGTGTCTGGTTTCCTGTTCTTGTGTCAGTTTGCTGAGAATTATAGTTTCCAGCTGTATCCATGGCCCTGCAAAGGACATGAACTCATCCTTTTTTATGACTGCATAGTATTCCATGGTGTATATGTGCCACATTTTCTTTATCCAGTCTATCATTGATGGGCATTTAGGTTGGTTCCAAGTCTTTACTATTGTAAACAGTGCCACAATAAATATATGTGTACATGTGTCTTTATAGTAGAATGATTTATAATCCTTTGGGTATATACCCAGTAATGAGATTGCTGAGTCAAATGGTATTTCTATTTCTAGATCCTTGAGGAATCACCACACTATCTTCTACAATGGTTGAATTAATTTACACTCCCATCAACAGTGTAAAAGCATTCCTATTTCTCCACATCCTCTCCAGCATCTGTTGTCTCATGATTTTTTAATGATCGCCATTCTAACTGGTATGAGGTGATATCACGTTGTGGTTTTGATTTCCAATTCTCTAATGTCCCGTGATGATGAGCTTTTTTCATATGTTTGTTGGCTGCATAAGTGTTTTCTTTTGAAAAGTTTGTGTTCATATCCTTTGCCCACTTTTTGATGGGGTTGTTTGTTTTTTCTTGTAAATTTGTTTAAGTTCTCTGTAGATTCTGGGTAGTAGCCCTCTGTCAGATGGGTAGATTGCAAAAATATTTTCTCATTCTGTTGGTTGCCGGTTCACTCTACTGACTGTTTCTTTTACTGTGCAGAAGCTCTGGAGTTTAATTAGATCCCATTTGTCTATTTTGGCTTTTGTTACCATTGCTTTTGGTGTTTTAGTCATGAAGTCCTTGCTTATGCGTATGTCCTGAATGGTTTTGCCTAGGTTTTCTTTTAGGGTTTTTATGGTGTTAGGCCTCATTTTTAAATCTTTAATCCATCTAGAGTAATTTATGTATAAGGTGTAAGGAAGGGATCCAGTTGCAGCTTTCTGCATATGGCTAGCCAATTTTCCCAACACCATTTATTAAAGAGGGAATTCTTTCCCCTTTGCTTCCTTTTGTCAGGTTTGTCAAAGATCAGATGATTGTAGTTGTATGGTGTTGTTTCTGAGGCCTCTGTTCTGTTCCATTGGTCTATATCTGGGTTTTGGTACCAGTACTATGCTGTTTTGATTACTGTAGCCTTGTAATATAGTTTGAAGTCAGGTAGCATGATGCCTCCAGCTAGATTTTTTGTTTGTTTGTTTTTGTTTTTTTTTTTTGCTTAGGATTGTCTTGGCTATGTGGGCTCTTGTTTGGTTCCATATGAAGGTTAAGGTGTTTTTTCCCAATTCTGTGAAGAAAGTCGTTGGCAGCTTGATGGGGATAGCACTGAATGTATAAATTACTTTGGGCAGTGTGGCCATTTGCATGATATTGATTCTTCCTAACCATGAACATGGGATATTTTTCCATCTCTTTGTGTCCTCTCTTATTTCCTTGAGCAGTGGTTTGTAGTTCTCCTTGAAGAGGTCCTTCACATCCCTTGTTAGTTGCATTCCTAGGTATTTTATTCTCATTGTAGCAATTGTGAATGGGAGTTTACTTAGGATTTGGCTTTCTGTTTTCTCTTATTGGTGTATAGGAATGCTTTTGATTTTTGTACTTTGATTTTGTATACTGAAACTTTGCTGAAGTTGCTTATCAGCATAAGGATATTTTGGGCTGAGACAATAGGGTTTTCTAAATATACAGTCATGTCATCTGCAAACAGGGACTATTTGACATCCTCTCTTCCTATTTGAATACCCTTTATTTCTTTCTCTTGCCTGATGGCCCTAGCCAGAACTTCCAATACTATGTTGAACAGGAGTGCTGAGAGAGGGCATCCTTGTCTTGTGCTGATTTTCAAAGGGAATGTTTCCAGTTTTTCCCCATTCAGTATGATATTGGCTGTGAGTTTGTTATAAGTAGCTCTAATTATTTTGAGATACAATTCCTAGTTTATTGAGAGTTTTCAGCATAAATAACTATTGAATTTTGTCAAAGGCCTTCTCTGCTTCTATTGAGATAATCATGTGGTTTTTGTCTTTGGTTCTGTTTATGTGATGGATTATATTTATAGATTTGCACATGTTGAACCAGGCTTGCATCCCTGGGATGAAGCCAACTTGATTGTGATGGATAAGGTTTTTGATGTGCTGTTGGATTCAGTTTGCCAGTATTTTACTGAAGATTTTTGCATCAATATTCATCATGGATATTGGCCTGAAATTTTCTTTTTTAGTTGCGTCTCTGCCAGGTTTTTGTATCAGAATGATGTTGGTCTCATAAAATGAGTTAGGGAGGATTCCCTCTTTTCGTCTTGTTTGGAATAGTTTCAGAAGGAACGGTACCAGCTCCTCTTTGTACCTCTGGTAGAATTCGGCTGTGAACCCATCTGGTCCTGGACTTTTTTTCATTGGTAAGCTATTAATTGCTGCCTCAACTTCAAATCTTGTTATTGGTCTATTCAGGAATTCAACTTTGTTCTTGTTTAGTCTTGGGAGGGTGTAAGTGTCCAGGAATTATACATGTCTTCTAGATTTACTGGTTTATCTGTGTAGAGGTGTTTGTAGTAGTAGGGGCCAATATTCAGCATCCTAAAAGAAAAGAATTTTCAAGCTAGAATTTCATATCCAGCCAAACCAATCTTCATAAGTGAAGGAGAAATAAAATCCTTTATGGACAAACAACTGCCAAGAGATTTCGTTACCACCAAGCCTGCCCTACAGGAGCTCCCGAAGGAAGCACTAAGCATAGAAAGGAACAACCAGTACCAGCCACTGCAAAAAACATACCAAACTGTAAAGACCATTGACACTGTGGAGAAACTGTATCAACTAATGGGCAAAACAACCAGCTAGCATCAAAATAACTGGATCAAATTCACAAATAACAGTATTAACCTTAAATGTAAATGGGCTAAATGCCCCAATCAAAAGTACAAACTGGCAAATTGGATAAGTGTCAAGACCCATTGGTGTGCTGTAGTCAGGAAACCCATCTCACATGGAAAGAAACACATTGGCTCAAAATAAAGGGATGGAGGAAGATTTACCAAGATAATGGAGAGCAAATAAAAGCAGGGCGTGCAATCTAGTCTTTGATACAACAGACTTTAAACCAACAAACATCAAAAGAGACAAAGAAGAGCATTACATAACAGTGAAGCGATTAATGCAACAAGAAGAGCTAACTATCCTAAATACATATGCATCCAATACAGGAGCACCAAGATACATAAAGCAAGTTCTTAATGATCTGCAAAGAGACTTAGACTCCGACACAATAATAGTGAGAGACTTTAACACCCCACTGTCAATACTAGATAGATTAACGAGAGAGCAAGTTAACAAGGATAACCAGGATTTAATCTCAGATCTGGACCAAGCAGACCTAATAGACATCTACAGAATTCCTCACCCCAAAACCAAAGAATATACATTCTTCTCAGCACCACATCACACTTATTCAAAATTGACCACATAGTTGGAAGTAAAACACTGCTCAGCAAATGCTAAAGAATGGAAATCATAACAGTCTCTCAGACCACAGTGCAATCAAATTAGAACTCAGGATTAAGAAACTCAGTCAAAACCACACAAATACGTGGAAACTGAACAACCTGCTCCTGAATGACTACTGGATAAATAATGAAGTGAAGGCAGAAATAAAGGTGTTCTTCAAAACCAGTGATAACAAAGACACAACCTACCAGAATCTCTGGGACACATTTAAAGCAGTGTCTAGAGGGAAATTTATAGCACTAAATGCCCACATGAGAAGCGAAGAAAGATCTAAAATCAACACCATAACATCACAATGAAAAGAACTAGAGGAGCAAGATCAAACAAATTCAAAATCTAGCAGAAGAGAAGAGATAACTAAAATCACTGCAGAACTGAAGGAGGTAGAGACACACACACAAAAAATCCTTCAAAAAACTACCAACAGTGAAATTTTAAAAAAGAAAATAGAAATCATCAGTTGAAAACATACAGTAAGTGACATAAAAATGCAATATAAAGCATCAATAGCAGAATTGATCAAACACAAGAAAGAATTATGGACTCAAAGACAGGTTTTTTGACTAGATACAATCAGAGAGGGGAAAATAACCAGACTGAAAAGGAATCAAAAAGTTTTATGAGATTTATGGAGCATCAAAAGGGCAAATTTTTAAGCTTTGAGTGTTTAAGAAGAAGAGAAAAAACAAGGAGATGAAAAGCTTATTTGAAGAAGCAGTGGCAGAAAACTTTCCAAACTTAGGGAAACATATAAATATCCCAGCATATATCCCCAATCAAATTCAATCCAAATAAAACTACCCTGAGCCATAATCACATTGTAAACAATCAAAGATGAAGGAAGAATCCTGAAAATTTCGACAGAAAAGAAACAAACAACATACAAGGAAGTTCCAATATGATTAGCAGCAGACTTTGCAGAAATCTTAAAAGCTAAGAGACAGTGTGATGATACATTAAAAGTGCTGAAGAAATAAAAGTGTCAGCAAAAAATACTCTACTCAGCATATCTCTTGAAAAATGGAAGTGAGATAAGAGTTTTCCAAACAAAAGCTGAAAGAGTTTTTTTCCACAAGACCTGTCTTAAATGCTAAAAGGAGTTTCCATGCTGAGAGTGAAGGACACTAATGAGTAACACAAAAATCATCTGATAGTACAAAACTCATTGGTAAAAGGAACTATACAACCAATTTCAAAAAGTACTTTAGTACTGTAGTGATGTCATGTCAGTCATTTATATCTTTATAAGTATGAAGGTTAAAAGATAAGCAAAATGTAAAAAGCCACAATCATTTGTTAAAATATACATAATATACAAAATATAAACTGTGACAGCAAAAATTCAAAATGTGGAGTGGGAATTGGTCTAAAAATATAAAGGTTTTAAAATATTTTTATCAGCTTAGAATAACCTATTGTAACTATAGTATGTTTCTTTAATGCCTCATTGTAACCACAAAGCAAAAATCTGTAGTAGATTTACAAAAAATTAAAAGCAAGGAATGAAAATATAGCAGTAAAGAAGAATCACAGAGGAAGGCAGCAGGAGACAAACAAATTAGTGAAAGATGTGGAAAATCAACTAGAAAACAATGAATAAAAGCCATAGTAAGACCAAACCTAGCAATACTTAACTTGAATGTAACTCTATTAAGCTCTCCAATTAATATACATAGAGTGGCTGAATCAATTATTTAAAAAAGTTTGATAACTATGTTCTAATTATATTCTGCCTATAAGAGGCTTAATTCACCAGTAAGGACACACATCGACTGTAGGTAAAGAGATGGACAAAAATATTCCATGCAAATAGGAACTAAAAGAGAGCAATAGTGACTACACCAGATAATGAGAAACAAATTCATTCAGAAAAAAACATATAACAATTGTAAATATATGTATATATGCACCTAGTGTTAGAGCACCTAAATATAAAAAACAAATATTAATAGATCTGAAGGGAGAGATAAACTGCAATATTCAATCTTAGGTGACTTTAACTCCCCCCCACCCCCACTTTCAGCAATGGACACGTCAGCCAGACAGAATATTAGTAAGGGTAATTGGACTTAAACTATACCCTAGATCAAATGGACCTAATAGACATATGCAGAACATTTCATATCACAACAGCACAATATACATTTTTCTCAACTAAACATATAAAATTCTCCAGGATAGATTAGACATTAGGCCACAAAACAAGTCTTAACAAATTTAAGAAGATAAAGTCTCATCATATATATTTTCTAATCACAGTTATATAAGACTGGATATCAATAACAGGACAGACTTTGAAAAATTCACAAATGCATGAAAATTAAACAACACCATCCTGAAAAATCAGTGGGTCAGTGAAAAAATTAAAAGGATATTTAAAATGTATTTTGATACAAATCAAAATGGAAACACAACATACCAAAACAGATGAATTACAGCAAAAGTAGTTCTAATAGGGAAATTTATAGCAATAAATGCCTCTATAAACAAATATTTCAAATGAACAACTTAATGTTTTACCTCAAAGACCTAGAAAAACAAGAGCAAACTAAGCCCAAAGTTAATAGATAGAAGAAAATAATAAAGATCAGACAAAAAATAAATGAAATAGACATTATAAATGCAATAGAAAAGACCAACAAAACTAAAAGTTGCTTTTTTGAAAACATAAACAAAATTGACAAACCTTTTACCTAAAGGAGCTAAAAAAAAATAGAGAAGATAAATTAAATCGGAAATAAAAAACTTTGCAAACAGAAATACAAAAGATAATAATAGACTATTATAAAACATTGCATCCCAACAAATTGGATAATCTAGAAAAAAATGTATAAATTTCTTGAAAGCTCTAACCAATGAAGATGGAATTAAGAAGAAACAGAAACTTTAACAGACCAATAATGAGTAAGGATATTGAACCAGTAATTAAAATGTCTCTGATCAAAGTAAAACCCAGTACTTGATGGCATCACTATTGAGTTGTAACAAACATTTAAATAACTAATACCAGTTTTTTCAAACTCTTCCAAAATTTTGAAGTGAAGGGAATACTTCCAAATTTCTTTTATAATGCCAGTGTGACCTTAATTTCAGAGCCAGAAAAGACACCACACACACACACACACACACACACACACCCAAAAAACTATAGCCAACATCCTTGTTGAATACAGTTGTGAAAATCTCCAATAAAATACTAGCAAACTGTATTAAACAACACATTAAAAAGAAAATTCACCATAATCAAGTGGGATTCTTTCCAGGGATCCAAGGATGGTTCAACATATGTAAATCAATAAATATGATATATCACATTAAGAGAATGAAGGACAAAATTCATATGATCATTTTAATAGATGCAGCAAAAACATTTGTCAAAATCCAACATCATTTTATGATTTAAAAAAAAACTCTCAACAAATTAGTGAAGGAATGTTGCTCAACATAATAAAGGTTACATACAACAAGCTCACAGCTAACATCATATTCAAAAAATAAAAGTTGAAAGCTTTTCATCTAAGCTCTAGATCAAGACAAGGGTGCCCAATCTCACCACTTCTAGTCGGCATAGTACTGGAGGGCCTAGCTAAATTGAAATTAAATAAGTTAAATTGTAATTGTTGGCTTATGACATGATTTCATATGTAGAAAACCCTGAAGATTCCACCAATTTTTAGAAATAATGAACAACTTCAATGACATTGAAAGATACAAAATCAACATAAAAAAAATTAGTAGCATTTCTATACACTAACAGTCGACTACCTGAAAAAGAAATCAAGAGAACAATTCAACTTAAAATACCTAAAAGAAAATAAAATACTTAGGAATAAATTAACCAAGGAGGTGAAAAAGCTTTACACTGGAAAGTATATATCACTGAGGAAATAAGTTAAAGAAGATCACATATGGAAAAAAAAGCTCATATTCATGGATTAGAAAATTAATATAGCTAAAATGTCCATGTTGCCAAAAATGATTTATAGAATCAGTGCCATCCATTTCAAAATAAAAATGCCATTCTTCACATAAATTGAAAAACTATCCTAAAATTAGCTTGCAACAGCAAAGATTCCCCAAAATATTCAAAACAATTTTTAGCCAAAAAACAGACAAACAAAATCACCTGGAGGCATCACACTACCTGACTTCAAAATACTTATATTACAAAAGTATAGTAACCAAAATTGCATGGCACTGGCATAAAAACAGACACATACGCCAATGAAACAGAATAGAGACAAAAGAGAAAAACAAGCAATTAATGTCAATTGTAAATTGATTTTTCAACAAAGGTGAGGTTACATGAACATAATGGGTAAGGGAAAATCTCTTTAATAAATTATATTGGGAAAACTGGATATCCATATGCAAAATAATAAAATTAGACTTTTATTTGACACCATGTACCAAAACCAATTTTAAATGCGTTAAGGACTTAACCTACGGAATAAGAGAAAATGTTTCCAAATTACACATCTGATAAGAGATAAATATCCAAAATACTTAAACAACTCAAAGCATGAAAAAAATAAAACATTAAAAATCGGCAAAGGACTCGAATATATATACTCAAAAGAAGACATAGTAATAGCCAAAAGGTATTTGAAAAAAAAAAAATGTTCAACATCACTAATCATCAAGGAAATGCAAATTAAAACCACTTGGAGCCATCACTTCACACCTGTTAGAATGGTTATTAACAAAAAGACAAAGGTAAGAAGTGTTAAGGATGTAGAGAAAAGGGAACTATTAACATACTGTTGGTAGAATGAAAATTAGTACAACCATTATGAAAGTCAGTATGAATGTTCCTCAAATAAACTAAAAATAGAACCACTATATGATTTAGCAATTCAACAACTGGGTATATTTCCAAAGAAAATCGAATTCAGTGTGTCAAAGAGATATCTGGACTCCCATGTTTTTGCTGTCTTATTTATAACAGGCAAGATATAGAATCAACTTGTGTACATAAATGGCTGAATGAATAAAGAAATTATAGGTCATATACACAATAAAATGCAATTCAGCCTATAAAAAAGCAGAAAGTCCTGTCATTTACAACAACATGGATAAACTTGGAGGACATTATGTTAAGTTAAATAAACCAGGTAGAGGAGGCTGAAAACCACATGATTGCACTGATATGTTAAATCTATAGAAGTTGATCTCATAGAAGTAGAGTAGAATTGTGGGTTTTGTGTGCTGATGTGTTTGGAGGAGGAGCACAGGGAAGATATTGGTCAAAGGATGCCAAATTTCTGTTAGGAAGAACATCTATACAATATAGTGATATTGTATTCTTTAAAAATTCAATTGTGGTGATAACTATGTGAGGTAATGCACATACTAATTCACTAGATTTAGTCATTCCACAATGCATATATACTTAGACACAATATGTTGTTCATGATAAATACATTCAATTTTGTCTTTCAATTTAAAAAATAAATTTAGGTTCTAATTGAGTTGCATACAAAATATGTTTATCTTCCTGAAAATAATACTAAATTTGAACTCTAACAGTGTGGAAAAAATATATCGTATATGTCAGTTTTCCTAAAATAGTTTCTTTATTGTTCCTTAAAACAATTTTACTCTACAAGTTAAAATTCATCTAAATATTATATTTCTATTCTTATGATAATAGATATATGAGGTACTAAGTAGGGAGGACAGTGACCATAGGGGAAATAGAGATATGGGAAAGAAAGATGACTTTTAATGACCTTGTCATAACCTAGAGAAAGAGGCCAAAATCAGTGCATCCTTAACAAAAATTATGTGCCACCAACAGTGCTACAGATTTTATGTTACTATGGTTTTCAACACATATAAACAACCCCATACAGTGGGTAATATTATGTAAATTTTACAAATAAAGAAAACAGGGTTCACTGTGATTACCATCTTTTGCCATGCATCACAAAAGCAAAAAGTTGGTACAGCTTAAATTTTAATCCACCCATGTCATACTGCACAGGATAATGAAAGAGGGAGATTCTCAGTTCTAGTTCTCATCTGCATGTAGCTTAATATTGTAAAGAATTGGCTTCCCCCTTCTAGCCCCATTTTATGGATAAACCAGAAGTTGGATTATTGTAAGAAACAGGCATCTCTGTCCAAGGGAAATTACATTCTTTAGCTCCACCCAAATTATTCCAGTCTATTTACGCTCAAATGAGATAGGACTTATGTGGAGGTATTTGTTAACAGAAGGGTTAAAATGGAGCTGGAAAAGTTGTATATAAACAAATGCTTGCTTTTAAAACAATTGTGGATGACAGCAGTATGAGGGGTTTAAGCCAATATTATGACCAGAGAATCAGAGAACACATATATTGCAAGAGTACATGTAGACAAGATCAGAGCTGAGTAGCGGATGGTATGATGAACTTTTCAGATCCCTAATGAAAAGGGAAAATCTTACTTTTCCAGCTGTTGTGAGTGCCACTGCCTGAGTGCTAGTGCTCTCTGCTGCCAGTCCCCTCTGGAAGTTGCCCTTTGTTGGATAAATTGCCTTACTTTCCACTGGGCAGTCTGCTTTCAGAGACTCATAGCTTTCATAGCATAAAGGCCTGGTTCTCTTACACAAGATTATAGAAAGAGGTATTTTGGCTTCAGAAACTTTTCTACAACATACAGTTATCTGAGGCTTCTGTTAAGACAAGTCTTGTTCTCTGCCCAATTCTGCTGCTTCTTTTCCTTCTCTTCTTTAATAATAAAAGATTACTATAGAAATAATCTTTTTTTTCAGACAATATCTAATCTGAGTTTTATTTAGAAAATCCTATTCAATTATTTTTTTTTGTCAGAAAAGATGCTTGGGGTGGTAATAAGAAGATGCTTCATACTACAAAGAGCCTCTGAGACGGGAGTGACAGAGCAGGCTGCTGAGGGAAGTGCTGAGCTTGGAGAGCTGGAGCAAGCCCTCCTGGGTGTCAGCTGCCATCTTCATCAAAGGGCAGAAGCCAGAGGTGGGCTGTCACCTGGGATACTATCTGGAGTCAGGCAGTGTTTTAGGCCCCTAACTTTTCTTAATGGAGATAAATAATGGTGAAAGGACAGGGATGCTGTCTCATGCCTGTAATAGTAGCATTTTGGGAGGCTGAGGAGGGCAGATCGCCTAAGACCAGGAGATCGAGACCAGCCTGGCCAACATGGTGAAACCCTTGTCCCTAAAAAAATACAAAAATTAGCTGGGCGTGGTGGCAGGCACCTGTAATCACAGCTACTCAGGAGGCTGAGGCAGGATAATCACTTGAACCATGGAGGCAGAGACTGCAGTGAGCTGAGATCATGTCATAGCACTCTAGCCAGGGTAGCAGAGTGAGACTCCATCTCAAGAAAAAAAAAAAAAAGAATGGTGTAGATTGTTCCACTGTGAAGTCAAGCACTGAATTACAATGGAACAACCATGATAATGATAATATTATTATTTGTTGAATTATAGCAGTGTAATCTTCCATAGTAATTACTGGCATATTAATTTTAGCCCAATGAGACCTATAGAACTATAAGACAATATAGTTCAAGAACATACTCCAACAATCTTTCAAAACTTTATTCTTCATCTACATTCCGTTTTCCAAGAAACCCAGCCTTCAAAAGGATTTACAATAATGATTCTATATCTGTAGTAAGCCATAGGAGATCCACTGGGTTTGAGCAAGGGTAATTGGTCAAATGGCTAGACAAATGATCACAATTGGTCATTGAAAAGATATTAAAAATGTGTGTCTGGGGCAACAAACCTCAAGGAAGAAAAAAGAGAAATCACCTTAATAGTGAGCAAGTCTGTTGAGAGGAGATTACCTGTGATAGGAAGAAAACTGGTTCCCAAAGATGTCAATAGTCTAATCCCCAGAAACTTTGTGCATGTTGCTTTATGTGACAAAAGGGACTTTGCAGATGTGATTAAGGTTAAGGAAGGTTGAGATGGGGAGATTGTCCTGGATTATCAAGGTGGATCCAATGAATCACAGGGCTCCTTAAAAGCAGAGAACCTTTCCAAGCAATGGTTAGAGCGGGAAATGTGACTAAGGAAAAATGGTCAGATGGATGCAATGTTGATGAATTTAAGATAAAAAGAAGGGAACAAGGACTGTCTATGGTTGGCCATTGAGAACTTGGAAATGCAAGGAAACAGACTATTTACTAGAGCCTGGAAGAAAAAAACACAGTTGTGCTGGCACATTAATTTTAGCGCAATGGGACCTATAGAACTGTAAGACAATAAACTTTCATTGTTTTAAACCACTAATTTTTATAGAAATTTGTTACAGTGGTAACAGAAATATAGTACAGTGTCTTTAAACTATTACCTGTTATAAGTGTTTGAGATACCAATGAGAAGAAGTAAAGGCTTAAATTGGCAACTGAAAATGTGGTGATGAACAAGGGATGGGAGTCAATACAGGCTCTTCTCTGGACATGTTCTCTAGACTACTTTAAACAGATAGAAATCTAGATTTATGAAAATGCTAATTAATTTTATGTGTAGATAATCTTAATTGAAAGCATTAGATATATGTCACAAATGTTCTATCTCATAACAAAACTAAAATTATACCAACGAAATTGGGGTTACTTTTTTATAGGGACAAATAATTTATATTCACTTTATTACTTGATATTTTTCTTTGTATATGAAACATGCACAGGTCTAGTCTGTCCTTTTCATAGTAACAGGTACTTCACTGACTGTAATTATAAAGCTTTTTGTCTTCTTGAGTGTTTGTCTTTTCACTGAATTGAAAAGAAATTGCTTCTTTTATCTCACCTGATTTGACTGAAATACTTATATTGTAAAAATGCTGACAGATCAGTTCTCCACAAAGAAATGTCACACCTTTTATTCTTTTTCTGAAAGTTCTGTGGAGAGTGGGATTTCACTGTTGCAAGATTAATTGTTTTGCTATACCTGAACAGACAAAATTAACAGTTAATTTTGGAGCAGTTGTAACATTTATACATAAATCCAGGTTGTTGGAAATATTTCATGCAGATACTGAGTTTGTAAGACAATTTTAATGCACCTGTAAATAAAAATGTAGAATAATCAGTGTTCTTATATCTATAGAATAGTATATGAAAATCCCGTAACACTAAACATGTGCTGTTTGAAGGAGAATTTTCTAATCTTCAAGGTGAAGTGAAATGTCTTTTCATTACTTTCATAAATTTTTGATGCCTACTGTGCCATACTCAACTATAGGGTTTTTTTTTCTGTGATATTTAACTTTTGACCTTTTTTGTTTGTTTTCTTTTCCAGTCTCACGTCATAAGATGTGCAATTTTTTTTTCAAATATGGAGAATATGTAGGGATTCACTTTACTGAACACACACACACACACACACACACACACACACACACACACACACACAGAGTTTTCTTATGCTAGATTGACTAGATATAAAAGAAAATAATTTTCTCAGAATTTTAAAGAAAATTTCACATTATTTTCCATCTTCAGGTATTGATGACTGGAATTCATAGTAATAATTTGTATTTATTTGTAGGTAAGCAATTTCATCTGCCTTTAAGTATTATTATTGGTGGAGTTCTAACTTGTCTAGAATATTGTTTTTAATGTATTCTGTTTACAGTTTTGAAAGCAAATTTTTAAGATATTTCAGATCAGGAAAATGCGCTTCTATCACATTGTTGATAATTGTCTTCTCTCTTTCTAGAACTCTTATTAGGTAGAATAATTCTCCATATATCTTAATATTTTCCATCATCTTCTTTTGTTTTGTACTCTAGAGATTATTTTCCCAAGTGAATTTGTGATTATTAATTAGGTATGTAGCTCCATTGATTCTATTTTTAGTTATTTTTAATTTTTATAATATTTATAACTCTAAATATTTCCTGTGTTTCCTTACTACTTGTTTTATATATTTAGTAACTATTTACATCTTTCTGAGAATACTGACTAAACTTTTGAAAGTTTTTATTTCTGCCTGTAAGTCAGTTTTGCTGTTTGCACATCTTGCTCTTCCTTTATTGAATAGTTTATTTCCTTCCCTAAATTTTCAAGTGATCAGAGTTATGTGTTCACAGTTTTAAATAGATAGTCATGCTGCTCAGTAGAGGTAGCTGCTCTGTTTTCTCTGAGGTGGTTCACCTGTTTTATTTTCTTCTCCTGGACGAGAGTAAAAAGTGAGTTTTGTGTGAGTTTGCAGAACATGCCAACTAGCAGGTTCTGCTTGTGTGTTTTGTTGCAGACAAGTTGGACAACAATCTGCTTCCAAAATAAGAAAGTGGATCATTCTCAGCAAACTGACACAAGAACAGAAAACCAAACATGGCATGTTCTCAGTCATAAGTGGTTGTTGATCAATGAAAACACACAGACACAAGGAGGGAAACATCACACACGGGGCATGGGAGTTGGGGAGCTAGGAGAGGGATAGCAGGGGATAGGGGGATTGGGGACGGATAGCATTAGGAGAAATACCTAACGTAGATGACAGGGCAATGGATGCAGCAAACCACCACCATGGCATGTGTATACCTCTTTAACAAACCTGCATGATCTGCACATGTACCCCAGAACTTAAAGTATAATAAATAAATTAAAAAAAAAAACTATTTTGCCAATTTAACCTAAATTTTTGCAAATCTGTTTGGAAATGAATCCCTTTTAACATTTCCATGGGATAAAAGTTCTCTGAAATACAAAAATAAAAATAAAAAATAAAAAGGTGAGTGGTACTTCAGTAAATTTCTTTTATGAAGATATCTGTGTCTTTTTTGTTTGTTTATTTGGGAGGTCTAGCTATGCTCTCTTTTTTCAGGACTGAATTTCTGAACAAGACACTTTGTGGGCAGAGTCAATGCTTTTAGAAAGAAAATGTTTATGAAACATTAACATAGGCCGAGCTTTTAAGAATTGAATCTTTTTTACTTAGTACTTGGGGTATCATGAAAGTTATTTTTCCTCTTGTGAAGTTTGCTCCAGCTTCTGTTGCATATGTTGGGGGAGGATGCTTTTGCTTCAATTTGGATCTAATCTCATTTGTATCCCATATTCTAGAAATTCTTTAATTTTCTGGCTCACTAGTGGTACCTTCTCATAGTATGAAAATATATTTCATCATAGGAGAGGAAGTTCAGTATGCCATCAAATCTACACAGGAAATCTATAAGAAAACTTTTTTAAACTGCTTTTTTTTTAAGTCAAGAAACTGAAGAAACTGGCTCTCTGACATATTTTTGAAGTCACTGAGCAGTAATTTGACTTCAGTTTCCCTGCTTCTGTGTCAGGATCTTTCATTTCTGGCCAGGGATGATCTTAACATTTAACTCCGTTGAATTTTATTGAATTCAACAAAACATATTCTAAATGACAGTATTGTAAAATCTCTGAAAATATAGAGATGGCCACATAATATGAAAATGGTAAAAGCAAACTTATTCATATATACATTATAAGGCTTAATCATTTCCTCAACCTATTTAATACTTGTCAGAGATAATTTCTGACAAGAAGATAAGTGCAATAACAAGTGACATTATTAATAAATAAAATGCATTAAACTATACTTAGGAAAAGTAATGGGCTTGCTTAACTTTATAATTTACATTTTGACTATACTGTTTAAGTAAATTATATTTTGAAAGCTCCATGAAATGTGATATCTTAGAGATCACTTGTCTTCCAGTCTTCAGTTTTAGAGAAAATGAAATATAAGGAAGTTAAGACTTCCTCTATGACACACATATATTTAAAGGTGTAGCCAAGTGTACTCCATAATCTTTTCATAACCTCCATTTCTTAATGGAGTGGGAGGATGGGAAGACTTTTAGTCACTTAACTCTCCAAATTTCCTTCAGGTAAATTTGTCCATTGGTTTTATGGGGATACAATACCTCAGTATTAGTATTAGTATAATTATTTTGGAAAAAAAAAACAGTTTAGGGAGAGGTAGACAATAAACATAACTTTTGTTTTATGGAAGAAATTTTTCTTATGTATAGTGAATTTTTTTCATTAAAAGCCCAAATACAAAGATACCTAATATCAGTGAATTTTTTTTTCTTTTGGCTGCTGACATCTGTCCTATTGAAAATAAGACTAACAATGATTTCCTCCATCATCAGTATTTAAGGATGAAGCAAATGCACGTGGTTCATGGTGCAGGGTCTTATTTTTAACTCTATTTTCCAATCTAGTTTCAAATTAAATTAAGAGGCTGAGAAAAATGAGACACTGTTTCTTATGGGCTAAAGGTAAGTACCATTTTTTCATGGAATCCAGTGATGATTAAGAAAATAACAATTAAAGAGATACCTTTACATTCCCTATAGACACTGAGGACCTGAGGAAAGAAAAAATGTGCCTATTTCAATGTAGGCACAATTTACCCATTGCAGATTCAAATTGCAAGCCACAGAAATAATTGTTGAAAACAAGATTCATTAATGCATGTGAAAAGTAGTGGGAGAAAATTTGAGAACAGGTTATTAATATAATCTAAAAGTATCTACCCAAAGATAGTAACCTAGCAAACACCATTCTAATTAATGAGCATAGTTAACATCACCACTAATATGACATATTGACATTATGGACATTTTGATATAATACATTGAAATACATTTTGATATAATACATTTGATATAATACATTGAAAATGACATATTGTCATTTTTGTTATATATGCCAAATATAAATTCAGTTCAATAGTGAAGAAATGTAAAACTCTTATTGAAGGACATTTTATACAATAAAACCCCATTAAAAAGTGGGCAAAGGACATGAAAAGACACTTTTCAAAAGAAGACATACATGCAGCTAACAATCTTATAAAAAAAGCTCAATATCTTTGTTCATTAGACAAATGCAAATCAAAACCACAATCAGATACATCTCACAGCAGTCAGAATGGCTATTATTAAAAAGTCAAAAAATAATAGACACTGGCTAAGTTGTGGAGAAAAAGAATGCTTATACATTGTTGATGGGAATGTAAATTAGTTCAACCATTGGGGAAGACAGTGTGACGAGTCCTCAAAGACCTAAAGACAGAAATACCATTTGACCCAGCAATCCCATTGACTGGAATGTTTATATATATATATATATATATACACACACACACACACACACACATATATATACATATATATACATATATATACATATATATATATATATATACCCAAAGGAATATAAGTCATTTCATTATAAAGACACATTAAAGTATATGTTCGTTGCAGCACTGTTCACAATAGCAAAGACAGAATCAGCTTAAATGCCCATCAGTGATAGACTGGATTAAAATGTGATTGTATATACCATGGAATACTATGCAGTCATAAAAAGAATGAGATCGTGTCCTTTGCTGGCACATGGATGGAGCTGGAGGCCATTATTCTTAGAGAAGTAATGCAGGAACATTACTACATATTTTTGCTTATAAGTGGAAGCCAAAGGATGAGAACATATGGACACATAGAGAACAACACACACTGGGGCCTATGGGACGTTGGATGGTGGGAGATGGGAGAGGATCAAGGAAAAATTACTAATGGGTACTAGGCTTAATATCTGGGTGATGAAATAATTTGTCAGCAAACCCCCATGACACAAGTTTACCTATGTAGCAAATCTGCACATGTACCCTGAACTTAAATAAGTTAAATATATATGTAAAAACAGACTAAGAAATTGTTGCTGGCTGGGTGCAGGGACTTATGCATGTAATCCCAGCACTTTCGGAGGTTGAGGTGGTTGGGTCACTTGAGTTCGGGAATTCAAGACTAGCCTGGGCAACATAGGGAGACACTGTGTCTACAAACAATTAAAAAAAAATAGCTGGGCATGGTGATATATGCCTATAGTCCCAGCTACATGGGAGGCTGAGGTGGAGGATCAGTTGAGCTCAGGAGGCTGAGGTTGCAGTAGGCCTAGTTCATGCCACTGCACTCCAGACTGGTAAGATGTTGTCTCTAAACAAAAAGAAAGAGAGAGAGAGAAAAAAGAAAGAGAAAGGAAGGAAGGAAGAAGGAAGGAAGGAACTGTTGTAGTTTGGAAGAGACTAAAAAGACTAAAGAAACATTTCAAAAAGCAAAAAAATACAACATTGAGTCCTAGATTGGATCTTAAACCAGAAAGTCAGCATTGGCAGAAAATCTGGTAAAATTTGAATATGATCTGTAGTTTAGATAAGAGTATTGTATAAATTCTAATTACCTGCGTGCTATGTCAGATGTAATTATTGGCAGAAGCTGATGAGAGCTATGTAGGAAACTCTGTACTGTTTTTGCAACTTTTCTTAGTCTAATACTATTTCAAAATTAGAAGTTTACAAAATCATTTTAGCATGAGAATACAGATTTTGAGTGACCCACTTTCTCCACATATCTTTCAAGATCTCATTGAGGCCAGGCACAGTGGTTTATATCTATAATTCTAACTCTTTGGGAGGCTGAGACAGAAGAATTGCTTGAGCTCCGTAATTGGATACCAGCCTGAGCAATGTAGGGAGACATTTTCTCTCTCTCTCTTTCCCTCTTTCCCCCTCTATTTCTCTCTCTATATATATATTTAGCATCCTGAAGTTCTTTGGTGGTATCTCATTATAGTTAGGATTTGCATTTCACTCATACTTAGTGATGTAGAACATTTTTTTTCATATGTCTATAGGCAATTTTCATATCTTCTTTGGAGAAATGTCTATCCAAATATATGTATTTTTCCATTTTAATTGTTTTTCCCCCATTCTAGTTCAATACTGGGAGCTTCAATCTTTGAACCAAAATGGAGGATGGGTGAGGAACAAGAGAGATATGATTAAAAACTTTAGTCTCAATCCAGTATGTAAATCTGCTGTTATTCCCTAGGGATTATTATATCATCCTTGAAATAATGGGTAACGAAGACTCCGTGGGTTATGGGGAAATGGCAACATCTGGAAGCCCCAGACCCCAACCAGAACAGATGGCTGTTTCCCAAGGGATATAAAAGTAACTGCTTTCTTTAAAGAAGCCATCTGGCTGAATAATCATTTTCATCAATTAACAAAGAAGGCATTTGAATAACTGAGAAATTTCTAAGCTCTAAGAACAACAAGGATGAAAGAACTAATATTTGCCCAATCATGCAGACACTATTCCAAGACATTTTATTGAATATAAAATAGGATCTATTTTAGTTGCCCTTTCTGAAACATTCTGTGGACTAGCTGAACTGGTTAAAAAAAAAAATCAATACATGAAACTAGTCTGTGATGACAAATTTGACTTACTTTACAGCTATGTATATGATCATTGATCACCAATACCTAATCAGATAGAATAAAGCAACTCACATGCTCTTGTAATAAATTAAGCTCTGACTTGTTAAACTGGTGGTAAATTCAGACAAGTAGGTAATTTTATTTTATCTTTGTGTTGTTTCATTATTCTAATATTGATTAAACCCCTACCTACTGCTCATTAACTCTCTTCCTCAAGTCTAAGCTCTGGTATGGAAATGTATAATTCCACTGTCCAGAGTGTTTTACACTAACAAGCCCATGTAGATGCTGGCGTCAGCCCTAAAAGACCTTCTCCAGTTTGAGAAATTGACAAACACTGCTTATTCTCCAGGTTCTACCTTAAGCATCTTCTTTGTGAAGAATTATTTTATCACCTAAAAAGGCTGATGATGTCAGCTGATTAGCTTCCTCACTGTTTCTAATATGCAATAATAGTGCAGCATGTTCTCACTAAACTTATTCATCATAAAAGGTGGATTCCCATATTAATGTGTGACAACATAAGGAAACAGACTGTATCCTACTCACCTCTGTAGCCCTGATTTTTTAAAATAAAACTTAAAAACAAAAAACCTGTTAATAAATAAAACAGATTGAAACTAATGACAAAATGAGGCTTAGCTTTAAAAAATCATATTGATGATTGTTTTGATAAACCTTTAATTATTTACTGGTTAATATAAAAAGCTAGGAATAAAATTAACTATTCTCGATTTTCAAGCAACTAGCAAAAATAAATTTCAATATATAAAAATGTTTAAACATCTGGATACACAGGTTCTGAGATTTGCAAATCTGATTCTTTGGGTTTAGGATTGGTGTAAATTAAATAGAATTTGCTGTGATCAGTAACCCAACTTTAAACCTGGAAATTTGTAGGATTCAGAAATGTTGATTCTCTATCCATCCCCATAGCTTTGTATTTAATAGTTAAAAAATGCTTCTAAAGAGACTGATCTAATTTCTTAGCTAGTTTTATTAACTACTCTCAATCACTCAAAATTGAAAAATCTAATGTTCATTTCCTCTGGCTTAGCTGCAGGCTTATGATATTTTTTCCTCTTTTCCATCCAAGTCTCCTGGGGTCAGATACATAAGGTAGAATGATATGCTGAAGTCAAAGCTTGCATATCACAGTGAAAGTAACAATGGTACGTACACAGCCAAACTCATATTTTTCCTTGCAAAAAAAAAAAAAAACACTAAAGGAATTAGTTCTTGATGAGGTGATCTGTCTGAATTCATAACCCTGGGTAGATTTTTAAAAAGGCTTTTCAGTGCAAGTTTGTTAGTTCTCTATAAATATATAAACATAAATGTGTGTCTGTGTATGTGTATATATATATATATGTGTGTGTGTGTGTGTGTGTATATATATATATATATATATATATATATGATGAAGATTGGCTTTCATTATTTTCTAGATTATCCTTAACTTTTTCCGTAAGTCTCAGTTTTTTTCATATTTCCTCACCTCATTTTCTTCTCAGTAATTTTCTGAGTAGTAAGACTTCGCTCTCGGCAGCTCTTAATGATATTGCTTAAGGAAGGAAGTGCTTAGAATGAATTTTATGTGTGCTTATTTTATTCTAGTAGAAAAGTACTTTTGCATCATATTCCTTGCCTAGGGTCCTTAGTGCTGCATTCTCCTTCAGTTGATGGATTGTTTCCTGTCTGCAATCACTAACCACAGTGTCTTTTAGTCTTGGATTTTGCATGTTAACTCAAGCTGTCTCTTTGTCCGGTCCTCTTAATTTAAATGCTTGTCTCCCTGCCTCTCAGTCTAGTAGCTCACTTCTTCTCCTCCCCTGTTACCCAGCATTGTTTCTCCTTCATATCACTTGCAATTTCCAGGATAACATATTTTACTTCAGATTATAGCTCATTTAGTCTTTTCTCCTGCTGGTATGCTAATAGCATCTCAAACTAATCATTAATTTCCACCCTGTGGTTTCAATAATTCCTCTATGCTAAATCTTGCATAGGAAAATTGTTTTGGGTTTGGCACCTTAACTTTGTCTAAGTAAAAAATGAACCAGAGGATGCTGAGTCACTGCCAGATGCCCCTCTGGTCAATGGGGGCTCTATTGATCACCTAGGTAAAGGCTTATAAAGGGGTAGAGAAATAAAAGGGACAGGAATGACTTTAAATCTGCTGCTGAATGTGTGTTTAATCAATGGCTTTTGGAAATAAATAGGAAACATTCTGTAAAATTATTGTTTATGTGACCCTGCAAATAACTATATGTTATGGAGGTATAAAAAATAAAGCATCAAAATATATGAAAAAATGTTAGTGCTTGAAGCATCTTCTGAGATCAAGTTCAAGCTGTTCATTTTTACAGATGAAAGTTCTGAGGTCCATGGAGCTTAAAAGATTTGCCATGGGTCACACATTCAGTTACATGAGGTTTATTAGCAGGAAATACAGGCCCATGGCAAACTTTAAATCATAGCGCCTGAGATAAGAGAACAAACAACACTAGCTCTGGATTCTTAGCCAAATCCATTTCTCTCTTCCCATCTTGAATTCATCTAGGGCACAGCACAGTTCCCCTTGGCATACATCGTGATGCAGTACAAGCTACTCAAGCTCCTTACACACAGTACCTCTCCCATCCCCAAGTAACTACCACTACTCTGACATGGCTTTCCTTTAGAGAACAACCTAGAGAAGAAAAGCAGCAAAATATGAAAGCTGGCTACAAATCATTAGGCCAGGGACTTCTAGAGCACTGGGTCATACAGTCCAGTCTAGAAGGGTAGATGCAGGCTCTGGACTCTGGGTTCTCTCTCTCTCCCTGCATGTATTTAGATGATATATGATGTATTTTGATCTGATAAATTTCCTAGTTTTACTAATTTCTTTTTTCTTTGTAACTTACTGTTTATGTCTCTGTCTTTCAGAATGTTGGATACACACACATGGATATGAATGTTGTGTTTTATATTATGTTTCATATTTAAGTTCAGAACACTAAATTACTGATAGAGGCTCTGTATTGGGTGGGGAAAGAAGATTGTCAATTGGTAGTTTTCTACGCAGAAAGATCAAATAGCCAGACGGCAGACCCATCTATTTACTTGACGGACTTCTAAATAAGAGCATTTATGTATCTTTCCTATTGGGTTTATTCAGTGTCTTCATAGCAGAATCCACCTATCTCATGCTTGGAGTGTGTACATTTGGTTCCAGGGTTCTAGAAGTTTAATCACATGAAAGGGGGTTAGAAGTCCTACCATCCCATGTCCTGGATTTCACTTAATGCTTGCTTTCTCCCTTCCTTCCTTCCCTTCCTCCATCCCTCCCTCCCTTCTCTCTCTCTCTTCTTTTCTTTTCTCTTCTCTTCTCTTCTCTCTCTCTCTCTCTCTCTCTCTCTCTCTCTCTCTCTCTTTCTCTCTCTCTTGCATTCAGCACTCTCTCATTCTGAAATGACCAGTGTGCAGGGTCAGATGCCTCTTTGATTCAATTTTCTCAGTTCCCTGGAAAACAACCTATGTTTGGGAATACTTACTGGGCTGCATGTAATGAGGAAGCAACCTGGCGATATATCTATTTCATAGCATACTTTTGATAAATTCTTCTGATTTTAACCCCACCTGTAATGTACAGTCTCCACTTCCATATATACAACCCACCCATAACATCAGTGCTTGCTTCTTATTCCTGAATCTTCAAAGTTCTGTAGGTTGTTAACACTCTTGCTATTCATTTGCATTGTCCTTTGCAGGCACTTGACAATCAGCCTTCTGAATATTCTAATGCCTCATTCACATTCCATTAAAAATTTGTTCATATCTTTATTTTATTTTATTTTACTTTTATTGCATTTTAGGTTTTGGGGTACATGTGAAGAACATGCAAGATTGTTGCATAGGTACACACATGGCCGTGTGATTTGCTGCCTTCCTCCCCATCGCCTATATCTGGCATTTCTCCCCATGCTATCTCTCCCCAACTCCCCTATATTTTAATCTCCTGTTCTCTTAGTAACCATAAATGTACAATTTGAAAATCTTTGTTTTCATTATGAAATTTTCAGAAGGCAGCAGAGCATTAGTCTGTTTCCATGCTGACCATCAGATGCCCTCTAAGTGAAGTAAGTAGAGAATGATTTAGTATTTAGTGTTCATTATTTTGTGGCTTACAAAGTCATAGAAAAGGCTAGATAAGCAGCTCTTGATGAGCTCCCTGAGCAACACTGCTGAACAAGACCACTGAGGAAGATGCTAAGTCTGTCATGTTTGGGATACTACAGACTTATGAAACCACCATCATTATTGCTGACTCTAGGAACACACTGTGTTTGCCAGGTCCAAGAACATATTTTCCCCATATTTCTCCACAGCCATGAAACTAGATTCCTGAATTTGGATTCTGATACAGCTCATACAGACCATGCTTACTAGCAGGAGCTTATCTCTGCTTTAGAATTTTTGTTTTTTGGTCCTTGAATGCCAGTGTTGGTTATTTTGGCATGTTTTAATCTAGATAATAATCTAAACTGTAATGAAGTCTTGGAAATGTGGCTTTTATCTGCCATTTACTAATATGCAGTGAGGAATATGGCAAGGTTATTGGAATGGAGTTGAATGAGCTATTATGAAACACTTTCCACATTTATGTTTAACAAAAATTTTCTTACTGATATGATTTGGCTGTGTCCTCACCCAAATCTCACTTTGAATTGTAATCATCTCTACTTTCAATGGTGGAGCCAGGTGGAGCTAATTGAATCATGGGGATTGTTTTTCACATACTGTTCTCCTGGTAGTGAATTGTTCTCATGAGATCAGATGGTTTTATAATGGGAGTTCCCCTGCACTAGCTCTCTTGCCGGGCACCATGTAAGACTTCACTTTGCTCCTCCTCTGCCTTCTGCTATGATTACGAGGCTTCCCAAGCCATGTGGAACTGTGAGTCCATTAAAACTCTTTTCTTTATAAATTAACCAGTCTCAAGTATTTTTTATTAGTATCATGGGAATGAATTAATACAGAAAATTAATATTGTAGAAAGTGGGATGTTGCTGTAAAGCTATCTGAAAATGTGGAAGTGACTTTGGAACTGTGTAACGGGCAGAAGTTGGAACAGTTTCGAGGGCTCAGAAGAAGACAGGAAATTGTGGAAAAGGTTGAAACTTCCAAGATAGTTGCAGCACTCAGAAGACAGAAAGATGTGAGAAAGTTTGGAACTTCCTAGAGACTTGTTTTGACCAAAATGCTGATAGTGACATGGACCATAAATTCCAGGTTGAGGTAGTCTCAGATGGAGATGAGGAACTTCTTGGGAACTGGAGTCAGGTCACTCTTTCTATGCAAAGAGACTGGTGGCATTTTGCCCCTGCCATAGAATCTGTGGCACTTTGAACATGAGAGAGATGATTTAAGATATCTGGTGGAAGTAATTTCTAAGCAGCAAAGCATTCAACAGGAAGCAGAGCATAAAAGTTGGGAAAATTTGCAGCCCGGCAATTCAATAGAAAATAAAAACCCACTTTCTGGGGAGAAGTTTAAGCCTGCTGGAGAAATTTGTATAAATAACAAGGAGCTGAATGTTAATAACCAAGACAATGGGGAAAATGTCCCTAGGGCATGTAAGAGACCTTCTCAACAGCCCCTCACATCACAGGCCCAGAGGCCTAGGAGCTAAAAATGGTTTCTTGGGGCAGGCTCACACCCCCTTGCTGTGTATAGCTCAGGGACTTGGTGGCCTGCATCCCAGCTGCTCCAGCCATGGCTAAAAGGGGCCAAGGTACGGCTCAGGCAGTTGCTTCAGAGGGAGGCCCAAGCCTTGGCAGCTTCCAGATGGTGTTGAGCCTGCAAAGAACAGAAGTCAATAATTTAAGTTTGGGAACCTCCATCTAGATTTCAGAGAATGTATGGACATGTTTAGATGTCCAGGTTGAAGTTTGCTTCAGGAGCAGTGCCCTCATGCAGAACCTCTGCTAGGGCAGTGCAGAAGGGAAATGTGGGGTTGCAGCCACCACACAGAGTCCCCATTGGAGCACTGCCTAATGGAGCTGTGAAAAGAGGGCCAGTGTCCTCCAAACCTCACAATGGTAGATCCACTGACAGCTTGCAACATGTGCCTCAAAAACCCACAGACAATGCCAGCCCATGAAAACAGCTTGGAGAGAGGCTAAACCCTGAAAAGCCATGGGGCAGAGCAGTCCAAGACCATGAGAATCCACCTCTTGCATCAGCATGACTTCATTGTAAGACATGGAGTCAAAGGAGATTATTTTAAAACTTTATGGTTTAATGACCACCCTATTGAATTTCAGTCTTGCGTGAGGCCTGTAGCCCCTTAATTTTGGCCAATTTCTCCCATTTGGGAGGAGTGAATTTACTCAATGCCTATACCCCAATTGTGTCTAGGAAGTAACTAACTTGCTTTTGATTTCACAGGCTCATAGGCAGAAGCCTCGTTTCAGATGAGGCTTTGGACTGTGGACAGATGAGTTAATGCTGAAATGAGTTAAGACTTTGGGGACTGCTGGGAAGGCATGATTGATTTTGATATGTGAGGACATGAGATTTGGGAGGATCTCAAGGATGTCAAGGATGGGGCCAGGTGGACATAATTGAATCATGGGGGGGGTTTCCTCTATACTGTTCTCATGGCACTGAATAAGTCTCATGAGATCTGATGGTTTCATAAATGGGAGTTCCCCTGCACAAGCTCTTTTGCCTGTCACCATGTAATATGTCCCTTCTTTCCTCTCCCACCATGACTATGAGGCCTCCCAAACATGTGGAACTGGAGTCCATTAAACTTCTTTCCTTTGTAAGTTACCCAGTCTTGGGTATGCCTTTATTAGTAGCATAAGAATGGACAAATACACAATATATATTTCATACATATTTAGATGTGTAAATATCAGTGGTTCTCAACTAGGGACAGTTTTTCCACTGGAGACATTTGTCCACATCATTTTTGAGTGTCACAACTGGGATTTAGTACTGGTTTCTAATGGGCAAGGATGTTAGTAAACACCCAACAATGTACAGAACAGCCTCCAACAACAAAACATTATCTGATCCAAAATATCAATAGTAGTGAACTTAAGAAACCCTAATATAGTGATGATTGTTTTTCTTTTGTCAACACTTTCAATATTCTCTATTCTTCAATTGTATCTTTTCTGAGGAAAAGTCAGAAATAATTTGTATTTTTGTTTGTTTGTTTGTTTCATTGTGTTTAGTTTTCTCTGAGTTTCCTCAATCTGTGGTTTGATGTCTGACCATAATCTGGGAAAATTTCCAGTCATTATTGCTTGAAATATTGTTTCCTTCTTTCGTTTTTCATCTTGTCAGATTCTCATTGCACATACATTAATATTTTTTATAGTTGTCCCCTATTTCTTAAATGTTCTATTCTATTTTTGTCAGTCATTTTTCTTTCTCTTTCAGTTGTGTAAGTTTCTATTCTGATATCTGTAGGCTCAGAGATTCTATCCTCAGCTATGTGCAGTCTACTAATGAGACTTCCAGAAGCATTCTTCATTTCTGTTGTGGTATTTTTGGTCTGTAACTCTTCCTTTTGATTCATTAACATAGTTTCCATCTCCCTGCTTACCTTTTTCATCTCTTGTTGCATGTCATCTACTTTTCACATTAATGTCCATAGCATATTATAACAAGTTTTACTTTTTACATTCCTAGTCTGATTAATCCCAACATTCCTGCTATATCTCATTCTGGTTTTGATGCTTGTTTAGTCTCTTCAAATTGCATTTACTTGCTTTGTCATATGCTGTGTAATTTTTTGTTGAAATTCAAGATGCATTCGGTAAAAGGAACTACAGCATATAGGCCATTAGTGATGTGGTGGTAAGGTATGGAGGGAGCAACAGCATTTTATAGTCAAATGATTACATGTCAGCCTTTTGGTGGGCCTGTGCCCCTGGACTATGAACTTTATCAGTAGTTCTCAGTTCCCTCACCCTTCTTAAACCGGACAGGAGGGCTAGAAGGAGTTAAGCATTTCCCTTTTCCTCAGGAATGGAGTTAGATTTTTGGGAATAACTCATAACTGAGTGTTCTTTTAAGATACTTTACTGTGATTGTGCAGCTCCAACAACTTAAGTCACAAGGCATGACTAGTAACTAACCGTATTCTGTTTTTCTTATTTTCCTAAAATATAATTTGTTGAAAGCTGACATTGAATTGCACAGCCTTGTAAGTACTATTGTTAGCAAACCAGAGGATGGTACCTAAATATAAGTGGACATTGCTAAATGGACAAAAGAAAAAAATAAACAAGAGATAGTTCAAGGATATAGCAATCAGGAGAGCAATTAGGGCAAAGTAAAAAAATAATAATAATAGAAAAGAGAAATAAAGAGCTTTGATTTTGAACAAGTTTAAATGAAACCAATGGAAAGACAAAGTTAAGAAGATTATTTCAGAATAAGTCAAATGACCACCGAAAATTAGTTGTGGTTTTTCATAGGGATGGACAAATAAACCTGGGTTTTAAAAAGAATGTGAATATGTCATCAAATTGACACTGAATAAAATGAGTAGCAGGAAATAATACGTAATAATTATTAGCAGGTAATAATACCAAAGGAAAAGATACATAATATTGAGTCAGAAATCTTAATGGAAACTTATTTTGTAAATACATGAGATAGAAAGAAAATGAGTTAGGAATGTGAAAAGACTAAAGGGCCTATAAGGAGAATAAGGAGTAATATGAAGAAGCTGACCTTAGAGAAACTAAAACAAGAATATCTGGTATTATGAGGAAATTATCCAATATTTCAGGAGAAAGATGAATTATCCAAATGCTGAGGAAAACATTTTTCAACGGAGCAATGCTTTTAGAAAGAAAAATCATTGTAGATTCTGGATATTAGCCCTTTGTCAGATGGGTAGATGGCAAAATTTTCTTTCTTTTGCTGTGCAGAAGAAACTATCATTAGAGTTTAATTAATTAAGCTCTTTAGTTTAATTAGATCCCATTTACAAGAAAAAAAAACCATCAAAGAGTGAGTGAAGGATATGAACAGACATTTCTCAAAAGAACACATTTCTGCAGTCAACAAATATATGAAAATCTCGTCATCACTGGTCATTAGAGAAATGCAAATCAAAACCACATTAAGATACCATCTTATACCAGCTAGAATGGTGATCAGTAAAAAATCAGGAGACAACAGATGCTGGAGAGGATGTGGAGAAATAGGAAAACTCTTACACAGTTGGTGGAAGTGCAAATTAGTTCAACCATTGTGGAAGACAGTGTGGTGATTCCTCAAGGATCTAGAAATAGAAGTATCATTTGACCCAGCAATCCCATTACTGGGTATATTCCCAAAGGATTATAAATAATTCTGTTATAAAGATACATGCACATGTATGTTTATTGTGGCACTGTTCACAATAGTAAAGACTTGGAACAAACCCAAATGCCCATCAATGATAGAATGAATAAAGAATTTGTGGCACATATACGTCATGGAATACTATGCAGCCATAAAAAAGGATGAGTTTATGTCCTTTGCAGGGACATGGATAAAGCTGGAAACCATCATTCTCAGCAAACTGACACAGGAACAGGAAACAAAACACTTCATGTTCTCACTCATAAGTGGGTGTTGAACAATAAGAACACATAGACACTTGGAGGGGAGCATCACACCCTACAGCCTGTCAGGTGGTCGGGGGCTAAGGGAGGGATAGCAGGGGGTGGGGGGATAGGGGAATGATAGCATTAGGAGAAATACCTGATGTAGATGACGGGGTGATGGATGCAGCAAATCACGATGGCATGTGTTTACCTATGTAACAAACCTGCACATTCTGCACATGTGCCCCAGAACTTAAAGTATAATAAAAAAATGAATTAATAAAGAAATTTCAGAAAACAGATTTACCTCCAAAGCAGGTGTACATAATAGCACATGAGTTAACTGGACAACATCTGCAGTGTGAATATTTTTGTGATAGGCCACATCAGCATGTCTTCAAGAGTCATAAGATATGTAATTAAAGTATCTACTGGAATTTTAAATGTTTTTAATCCCATTACTGTAGGAAAAAAAAAGAGAAAAGAAAGTTATACTTTGAGTATTTTTAAAAATGTTTTGCCATTTCATAGGACCAATAAAAAAGAGATTTCTTTTCCACATGTTGTAGAAATGACATTTAAACCTAAACTAACTGCCATTCATTAATGCCATGACCAGATGCAGAATCAGCACCTAACACAGCAGTAGTATCTTTGGATGAAGTATCAGTGTTCACCTTTCATAATGTTAATGGCTCTAGACTCATGAGATTCTTGATTTAACTTAGCCCTGCAATTCATTGAACTGTTCCTACTTTTATTTTCTTTAATACAGTATTGTAGGAATGAACAGAATAATAGTTGGGCAGAAAATCTAGATGGCATGAACTTATCATCTCAGAGAGTAATAATTTTTAAAACTAAAATGATTTTTGGAGCTGTTATAGCTTTAAACTTTTAGTGTTTTTTTAATATGCTCACATAATGATGACAATGTAAGAGTAAATGAGGGTAACATAAAACCGATAAGGATAGCAAGGTTAGAGCCTACCAATATTGAGACTGATTATTTTTTTTAACACAGACTCATTAAACTACCAGTGATCCTTTACACACTTAATCTTAGAATACCAATCGACTTATTTGTTTCCAAAAAAGTAAAAAAGATTTAGTGAGGAAAAGTCAAAATTTCCCAAAGGACAACAGCATAATGATTTTGAACCCTGTCCTCTGAGAGTTGATGGCCCAATAGTTAAGGTTCAGTTAACCCAATTAGATGCTGTGTATTCCTTTCAAGAAATCAGAGGTAGTTGTATACTTAAGCAAGTACACTTGTATGTATCTATTTTTTATTCCAACATTACACAGTGTGAATGTTCATGTTTCCATTTTAACTTTTATAGAACTGTTCAGCAATATAGGAGAAAATAGATAAAAGCAAGAGTGATTACTCAGAGCTTCATAATGATGTAATCATCTAAAACTTATATTTGTGCTAAAATGATAGGGAGCTTATGGTATAAACAATCAAAGAGAAAAAGACTGAATTTCAAAACCTAGTAGATTTAGATATTCGCCAACTAAAATTAGTATTAAGAGTACCATATAATTTTTATATGCTATAGATCTATGTCTGCATATTTTCAAATGAGAAAAATTCATAAGTAATCCAAGAGAAAAATAATTATTTTCGATAAAATAATAGGATCTGATGAAGAGCACAGAAACATGAAAGCTTATACTTAAGGCATGAAATAAGTGGGTTTCCAGCACTCTCTCTTTGACGGTCAATTCTGTTTGATTCTAATAGCTGGCAGAGACCCAGCAATTTACATTAGAAAAGGCAAATTATCTTTCCATGTTATTTCATATACTTCATCTAGTAGTTCATTATCAAATAACAAACACCCTTATTGCATTACCGTGAGTGGCCATAATGTTTTATTTTCTTTGGGTTCTGATATCAGAAGGTCAGAATAATTGCATATTTGTATGGAATTTAGCTTGGGTTCATATCTGCATTTTTATGGGTTAAACTATGATATATATCAGTCCCCCCAAAACTAAAATGAACAAAGAAAGTTTATACAATGACCCAGAAAATATTATCCTAAAAACATGGAAAAGGTTTGTAACATTTTTCTGGATCACAAAACTTAACCACATATTTTATTAATGTTTACAATATTTATTTTGAAGCACATTTTAGTAATGCCTCTCATATTAGTTAGAACTATCAAATATAATTCCAAAATAAATACCAAATCTATCAAATTGTCTTCATGTCCACTATCACCCTAGTCTAAACCACCATCACCTCTCTTCTGAACTAATACTATACCTTATTAGGTCATCAACTGGCTTCTATGCTTTACCATTCTTTTATTTATTCTTCACAATACAAAACAGTACACTTTTTAAAAGATGTAAATCAGGATAAATCAGATCAGTGCTTAATATTATTCCGTGATTCTTCACTGCCATTAATGTAAAATGTAAAGAGTATCATGCTCTAATATTTTCTATGTTGTGGAACCAAACTTCAGGCCACTGTCCAACCCCTTTGACCATTGCAAATTAGATTAATGTCAACTCCTAACACTGAACCATTTTTTAAAAATATAGTGTCATTGTTGTCAGTTTTATCTCATCCTAAACCACCCTTCTTACTGTGCCTTTATGGCTGTTTTATTATTATTATCTTCTGGGTCTTCACTTCAGTGTCAGCTCCTTGAAAAATCCCTACCTGAATATTAAAAAAGAGTTCTTCTTACAACCTTCTTTGGTACTCTTTATCACAACATTCTGTTTTATTGCATTTACAACAATCTGTAAGCTGTATTTGTTTTACTAGATTGTTTTCTTCATGCGGCAGGGATCTAGCATTGTTGATACTCAGGCACACGATAGTTAAATTAACTAAAAATGGAGCTTGAATTGAAATCTTGAAAGTAGACAGAAAAAACAAATACTAAATATGAGGAGCAATAATAAGCATTACAGTTGATTTAACTTTGGAATAATGGAAGCAAGAAAACAATAGAACAATGCATTTCATGCAGAAGGAGTAACTGTCAGCTGATAATTTTATACTCAGGAAAAGAATTTTTCACCAACTGACTTCTGCTGCAGAAAATGTTAAAAGAATTTCATGAAGCTGAAGGGAAGCTTACTGAATGGAAATATGTATCTTCAGGAAAAATGAAGAATATTGAAAATATTACTATATGAGTAAATATAACATGCTAAATGTTCTTAATATGTTTATGACATTTATGAGTATTTAAAGGAAGAATTATAACCCTGTCTTGTAAAATTTATAACATTTGTATACATAATACTTATTGCAACTGGAACATGAAGGATCAGAGTGACAGTAAATGGGTTTCATTTGAAAGGTCTTCACATATTATATAAAATAGTACAATGTAAGCATTAAATAGACCATAAAGGGTTAAAGATACATATTGTAATACTATGTAATTGCTAAAAAAAAAATGTAAAGAGATATACTGGGAAAAAAACATATAGATTAAACTAACAGGGAATTCAAAAACATATTCAAATAGTCCAAAGAAGGAAATTAAAAAAAAACTGTATATAGTTAAAACCAAACTAGACAAACAGATACCTAATAATTTAAAAAATTAAGTCAAATCATGTCAGAATTAGCACTAAATATTAATTGCACACACATTCAATTAAAAGGCTGTAATTGAAATAAGAGTATTAAAAATATATAGAAAAGAAGAATACTTTAAATGTGAAAATACAGATAGGTTCAATTTAAATGGATAGAAAAAATATATGTAACTGAAAACATGAAGCACAAAAGGGCTGGTAGAGAGAAATTAGTATTTATGTTAATATAAAATAGAATCTAAGATAGAGTTAATTAAACATGAAGAGGGACATTTAATAATAATAAAGAATAAGTTATCAAAAAAAGAAAACAACTAAGTTTATATAGCTAATATAAGTGAAAAATATATAAGGAGGCGTTTGGCCTGAACGCAATGGCATGTATTTGTTTCTCTCAGTCCTTCTCTGCTAAGTGCACCTATAAATTCTGGAAATAATGTAATATGCAGCCAAAGAAGAATTAGGAAAGGAAGAGACAGGAAAGCAAATTTCTTAGGAATCCTAAGACAAGAAGACCAACGTCTTAGCAGAGTATTTTACAAACCTCACCTAATATAATAAGGTGACACAAGCCTGGGAGTTCCCAATGCCCATGAAAAGCCATTTATTTGGCATATTATTTAACCAGCTAGAACTGGAATTCTGATGAAAACATGCATGAGTCTAGCAGCATGTGCACATGGCAAGGGAAGCCTCTGTCCTTGTGAGTCTGAGATGATCCCCACAAACTGAAAAATATTGATATGGATTGACAGTACTAAACAAGGAAGATTGCACTACAAAAAAAATGCTCATCCTGGAAACTCTTTTTATCTCCATGAACTTTGGACTCTTGTCACCTACCCAGAGACACTGGGTATTCAGGTAGAACTTGCAAGATAAATTGGATTACAAAAAAATGGCCTTGCCTAGGAAGCTTCTTCCTTGCTGACTACTGTCTCTCACTGAAAGAAACATAGTGCCAATAGCAAGGATCCAGTAAAATAAGGGGCTTGGCTGAGGAAGCTATATTGTTTATAAAGCTCTGAAACTTCCAGTATTCCTCATAGACAATAGGTAGCTAGATGGCACTTGCAAGCTGAATCTCAGCACAAGAAGCATCCGCCCTGGAAGCATCCGCCCCTGGAAGCATCCTTCTTCCCCTGCTGAAAGGAAGTATCCTACTACAGCAATTTGCAAACCTTAGAGCAACCTACCCATCTGACAGAGGGCTAATATCCAGAATCAACAAAGAATATAAACAAATTTACAAGAATAAAATAAACAACCCCACCAAAATGTGGGCAAAGAATATGAGCAGGCACTTTTCAAAGAAGACATTTATGCAGCCAACAAACATATGAAAAGCAGCTTATCATCACTGGTCATTAGAGAGATGGAAATCAAAACACATTGAGATAGCATCTCATGCCAGCTAGAATGGCGATCATTAAAAAAATCAAGGGACAACAGATGCTGGAGAGGATGTGGAGAAACAGGAATGCTCTTACACTGTTGGTGGGAATGTAAACTAGTTCAACAGTTGTGGAAGACAGTGTGGCGCTTCCTCAAGGATCTAGAAATAGAAATACCATTTGACCCAGTAATCCCATTACTCGGTATATGCCCAAAGGATTATAATCATTCTACTATCAAGGCACATGCACACGTATGTTCTTTGCAGCACTATTTACAATAGCAAAGACCTGGAACCAATCCAAATGCCCATCAGTGATAGATTGGATAAAGAAAATGTGGCACATATCCAAGATGGCCAAATAGGAACAGCTCTGGAGTGCAGTTTCCAGCAAGAACAATGCAGAGGGTGAGTGCCCACCACATTTCCAAACAAATTTTCACTGCCCACAGACCAGGAGACTCCCAGGCAGAAAAGCACCATGAGTTTTCAGCATGGCAGTTTCAGCTGGTGCCAGGTTGGTGCACAGAAAATCACACAAATCTGGGCAGCCGTTTCAACTGGCACCTGGAATGCCTGGAAAACAGAGCCACCCACTCAACTGAAAGGGAGGGGGAAGAGACATGGAGCCAGATGGTCTGGCTTGGCAGGTAACACCCCCTCCAAAACAAGCAGTCTGAAATGCTCTGGATTCAGAGTTTTGCAGCAAGCACAGCTAGACCCAGAATGGTCCAGCTCAGTAGGGGGAAGGGCAACCACCACTATCAAAGCAGTCTGCCACTACCAAGGCAGTTCACACAGCAGCTGAGCAGAGCCTGTGGCAGCTCAGCAACACCTCTGCTTACAGACTGTGACTAGACTACTCAGAGCAGGGCAGGGCATCTGTGAAAGAAAGGCAGCAGCGTGACAGGAATTTATAAATAAAGTCGACCTTCCTAGGGCAGAGCACCTGGGAAAAGAGGCGGTTATGAGTTCTGCTGCAGCAGACTTAAAAGTACCTGCCCAGCAGCTCTGCACGGAACAACAGAGCTCCCAGCACATCACTTGAACTCCTATAAGGGACAGACTGTCTCATCAAGCTGCTCCCTGACCCCCATATACCCAAAGGGACACCTCATAAAGGAGAGCTCAGGCTGACATCTGGCAGGTACCCTTCCAGGATGAAGATAATAGAAGAAGAAACCTGCAGCAACCCTTACTGTTCTGCAGCCCCCATGGGTGATCCCCAGGCAAGCAAGGTCTGGAGTGGACCTCTAACAGTCCTGCAGAAGAAGGGCCTCACTGTTAGAAGGAAAACTAAGAAACAGAAAGAAATAACTTCATCATCAACAAAAAGGATGTCCACTCAGAGACTCCATCCAAAGCCATCAACTACAAAGACCACAGGTAGATAAAGCCACTAAGATGGGAAGAAACCTGCACAAAAAGGATGAAAACACCAAAACCCAGAATGCCTTTCCTCCTCCAAAGGGTCACAGCTCCTCACCAGCAAACGAACAAAGCTGGATGGAGAATGAGTCTGATGAATTGACAGAAACAGGCTTCAGAAGGTGGGTAATAACAAACTTCTCAGAGCTAAAAGAACATGTGCTAACCCAATGCAAAGAAACTAAGAACCTAGAAAGAAGGTTAGATGAGAAGCTAACTAGAATAAACAGCTTAGAGAAGAATGTAAATGACTTGATGGAGCTGAAAAGCACAGCAGGAGAACTTTACCAAGCATACACAAGTTTGAATAGCCAAATTGACCAAGCAGAAGAAAGGGTACCAGAGATTGAAGATCAACTCAATTAAATAAAACAAGAAGGCAAGAATAGAGAAAAAAGAGTGAAAAGAAATGCACAAAACCACCAAGAAACATGGGATTATGTGAAAAGACCTAATCTATGTTTGATAGGTGTACCTGAATGTGATGGAGAGAATGAATCCAAGCTGGAAAACACTCTTCAGGATATTATCCAGGAGAACTTCCCCAACCTAGCAAGCCAGGCCACCATTCAAG